>SNQJ01S0142022.1:0-11182 GCA_010110895.2 Picea sitchensis
ACCATTCGTAGCAGTCAAATCGTATTTTGGCGGTTCTTCTTGAGGCTCAACTGTCTTCATTTGGTCTCGGTGCTTCGTGAATTATGAATCCATTCGGGGTCCTCTGGAGTTCTACCGGTCCACTTGTCCTCAGTTCTCTCGAATAGTTTTGGACTTGTTATCCTGCCCATACGTTCGAACTGGACTATCGACTGTACCCGCCCAGGGGCTGACTGTGAGTTGGTGTCCTTAGTAGCCATAATGTTTAGGGTATTTTACACAAGGTGACAATGAAGGGAAGTCTTCGTTGTACATGGAACAAACAGTGGTCAAACTCACTCGGGCTCCTTGGAGGGTAAATCCACAATTATTGTGTGGAAGCTTGCACCAAGGCGTAAATCAATTAAGCAGTTCGCCATCATAACTGTTCCACCCACTCATATCCTAGCCCCTTCTCGACTTGGTCACGCGACGTTGGATTTCATCACCAATTAGTACGGTCATCGCGAGAAGGTTTTGTTTGCTTGGTTTTGATTCCTAGATTTTATTAGTGCATGTTTCTTCTTTTCGTTAGTTGGCCATAGATTTTTTCCATAAAGCATTTGGTTCAGGAAATATTGACCCTCCATGTCGTTCACGCAGAATGCAAGGGCTACCCCCGGAAGATCCAGAGGGTTATCAACCTTTGCCTAATGATCCACTGGAGGGCTCTCCTCAATAGAGTGAAGTCCAGGATACCACCACTACGCAAGTGGAAAGAACTAACTCTTTAGAAAATTTCTGAATTTTCGATTCTCTAGAGTCTTTACGACTTTCTCACGGTTATGAGAGATGTATTCTCCCACTAAATTCATCCGAAGAACTTTTTGTTGATACTTCTGGAATACCGACCGGACCCCTCATGGGCCTTGAAGGTGAGGATACCTTTTGGACTACTTACATATTTAGAAACCCACAACTCACAGTGCGATATCTTTTCGGCATAGGGGCAGGTTCTTCTGATCCACCTGTCGTATCCCAATTACCTGAAACGTTTGTTACATACATGGTACCCTTAGACCACTTTTATGCTACACCCACTAGTGCCACCATCATGTCAGAAACACAGTCAGTTGGCCTCAATCGACCATTTCTCTCCAAATGGCCCATTCCACTATGGTCTCGCATGTCACTACAATCCCCACCAGAAATGTGACACCATCCCAAGCTCCAATTGGAACGCCACTTAGACCAAATTCGTCACTTCCACTTGGATACAGAGCTATGCATCCTTCCATTGCCAACACTACCCAGGTTACACCTAAAGTTTCTGCTAGTTCTATACCTACACCTTTATTTGGATGAGCTGGTCTTGGTGGCTCTAATCCACTTGGAGGCACCGGTCATTCATTCACTTCTGGTTTTCAGATCCCTTTAGGCACTCAACCTCTGCTTGGGGGGGAACCTCCATTTGTAGGTCAAAATCCAGTCGAGACACAATCTCAGGTTGGGGGGAAATCTCAAACTGGAGTCCATAACCCATTGTATGGAAAGAATGTGAGACAAAATCCTTAGCACATCCCTTTTCCGGGAAATCCGCTATTCTCTTGGGGACAAAATCCTCAGGGACAACAACAACCTTCTTTTTCCCATGGGACTAATGTATATCCTCCCCATGGGACTAACATGCATATGCCTTAGGGATTGACTACTTACCCTCCTCATGGTCAAAACGTTTAMCCCCCTAATGGGAAAACACATCATCCGACCTATAATCCTCAAAACCCATCGGGTTATCCTCCCTTTGCGAATACTTCTCAACCATCATCGAATCATGTTTATTCTGGTCAGCAACAACCGTATGTAGGAGGACCTATTGGATACAATTACCCACCTAACCCATTTTACGGTCCTATTGGTGTCCCTATGCCACACCAATATCACCCTCAGGTTAACCGACAACTACCATTTCTTGCGACTCCGGATCTCCCAAACCTATCTCGGTTGACCAATGATCCTATATTACATTATCCTTGCTGGCCAGTGATTCCTGCTAAATTACCTTCTAATATTACAAGATTTGATGGTAAACCTGGAGAAGATCTGAATAACCATGTGATGGCCTTCCATTTATGGTGTTCATCAAACTCCTTAATGGATGATTCTATACGTTTGCGTCTTTTCCAGTGAACGCTCACGGTCTCTGCAGTCAAATGGTATATTGAACTGCCACATGGTTCTTTCCAAGACTTCAACTCCCTTTCCATGTCCTTTCTCACTCACTTTCAACTACCCCTTCGATACGAGATGGGTACAAAAATATTGACCTCCCTTCGTCAAACTAACTTCGTGCATATCTTTGATCATATTCATGAGTGGAGACGACGATGAAGGTTGATCAAAGCGACCATCCCTGACCAATTATTGGTAGAATGGTTTACTAAATCAATTTTACCCCCGATTTCTCATGATGTCACCATGGGTAGTGTTGATCCAGGTGGATATTGGGGGCCACCCACCTTTTCCAACTGGCTCAAAACAACTTTCTAGCAATTTTGATAATTTACTACTTTTAGTAGTTTTTTGGGTCCTGAACTTCCGGAGATGTTTTGAGGCCGTAAACAATGTTTTTTGGGGTATGTTGCGGTCGCAAAATATCAACATGAAATTTTGTGCAAATGTTGTAGTCCTCGGATAGATCTTTCTAATGGGCTATCATACGCCTAAAACAGAGATCGTATGAAAAAGTTATGACCCCGGGAAGTTGATGTATTGACTTACCCAAACGGGGCCCACATGACTTTTGGTGCTTCATCTCCTAGGGTTAGGTTTTTGGGTGTTTAGGGTTTTTGAAACTCCTGTTTATTGTAAAAAGGCCTTGAGAGCGTCATTGTAATCATCTTCTTGCAAATGAGCACAACAATCACATCTCTTCTCAGAGATAATCCGCCACCATTTCAGTAAGCTTGTTTTCTGCTGCATTTTACAATTTTAGCTTATTTCCTTATTGAATAGAAAACCAATTTTACTGTATCTCTGTTATTCTGTGTTAAGCATCTGGTAATAATCTGTAGTCATTTCGTTCTGATCATAAAATCTGGATCAGTGGTATCAGAGCGGTCTGCTCCTTGTCGTCTTAAAGCATGTCCCCAACGAGGTCGGAGTACAAAGATTTGGGTATCGAGCATGTTTCTCTTGAGGACAAAAGCTTTCGCACACCCAAGAGACCTCTCATGGAAGGAGAAAATAAAGATGATGGGACAGGAGATCCTTTCAAACTATTAATTAAGGAATCCCTCATGCAACAGAGGAACGAGATGATGGATAATTTCGCACAAATCCTTCGGCGACTACCAACAGGCGATGCATCTTCTTCGAGCGGAGACACCGCCCCCTTCAAGGTAGAAATAAACTTCGATATTCCTATATTTGAAGGTAAGATAGACACAGATGCTGTAGACAAGTGTTTGAATCTCCTATAAGGGTATTTCTCTATCCATAACTTTTCGAATAGAGAAAAGATTACTTTTGCGCTCCTCAAAGTCATTCCCCATGTCAAAGATTGGTGGGAAACTTTCTGTGAGCAAAAGGAAATAGAGGAACCCTCACTATTTACAGTCACGACCAACTGGGAATTATTCAAGGATGTTATTAAGGAACAATACTACCCTGTCGGACATTATGACGACTTGTATACCAAATGGACCACACTGCGGCAAGAAAGAGACCAAGCAGTGCAAGATTTTACAAATATCTTCCATACCTTGCGCACCAAGTTGGGTATCAAAGATTCGGAGAGACATATGGTGCTCAAGTATCGTGATGCTCTGCATAGATAAATCCATATCGAAATGGAATTTCTGGACATCTCATCCTTGGGTGCGGCCTACCGATATGCTGTCAAAATCGAGCAGAAGCTCAAACAAAAGACGTGACAATTTGGGTCGGGGAACCCCTCACAATAAAAGCCAGGAAAGGGAAGCCCCAACCCATAGAATAAAGGACAGAACAAAGATGGATAGTATCATGACAACCAATCCAAGCCGCAAGCAAATAAGGAAACCAGAAAGACAAAGAAAGATACTGGGAAGTGGTGCAACTTCCATAAGAGCCCTTGGCATAACACTACTGACTGCCGCTCAAAGCAGACGCTAGTGGCCGAAGTGAAAGCCTCTGAATCAGATGCGGGTTCTAACTCTGAGTCAAAACTAGAAAGGGGAAGACAGATCATTGATGCGGAACCCAGTGCCACCGTTTCTACCGCGAAGCTCCAACATGCTGAACCAGACGAGCCAGAAGAAGGAGAGCACCACTTCCATTCACAGATGTGGGTAAAAGGCACCCCACTGCACTTCATCATTGATAGTGGTATCCAGAAGAACCTCATCTCAGTAGAGGTTGTCAAGCGGTTGGCCCTATCGACAACGCCGCACCCACAACCCTACACCATTGGATGGCTCCACCAAGGAAGAAATCTCCACGTCAACCAACAGTGTCGACTGTCGTACGACATCAATCCCTTCAAAGACGAGGTATTGTGTGATGTTTCTCCTTTCGAAGTTTGTGATTTTCTTTTGGGCCAACCTTATTTATGGAAACATCATGTTGTATATGAGTCTAGGCCTTGTAGTGTTATTAATACTTTGAACAGGAAATTGTACAGGATACCCGAGGCTGTCCCACCTAGTGCTATTTCCTTGATATCTGCTAAGCAATGCAGGAAGGTCATCTCTCAGACGAGGAAGTTTGTCTTCTTTGTGATTCGCTCTCAAAATGAGAAAAAAATCATAGCCACATCCAGGGTCTCTGCGGCCGACCTCTCCACACAGGAGAAGCAAGTAGATAAGGTTGTGGAAGAATAATCAGATATCTTCTCCTCACCTACCGAAGTACCTCTGCACTGTCAGGTCAAGAACGCCATCGATCTGACACCCGACACACCACTTCCCAATGGGCCAGTCTATTGTCGCTTTCTATTAGATAATGAGGAGATCAAGCAACAGATACAAGAATTGCTCCAAAAGGGGCACATCTGTCTTAGTTCATCACCTTGCGGGAGCCCAATCGTGTCGGTACAGAAGAAATATGGAACGTGGCGACTTTGCATTGATTATCGGGCTCTGAAAAAAATCGCAGTCAGAAACCAGTACCCGATTCCCCGAATCGACGACCTCCTTAATCAACTCACGGGGGCCAAATAATTCAGCAAGATTGATATGAATTCTGGCTACCACCAGGTCCTGATAGAACAGATAGATGTATGGAAGACTACCTTCAAGTCAAAGGAAGGCCTTTTTCGGCTGCATTTTACAGTTTCAGCTTATTTCCTTATTGAATAGAAAACCAGTTTTACAGTATCTATGTTACTCTGTGTTAAGCATCAGGTAATAATCTGTAGTTGTTTCGTTCTGGTCATAAAATCCAGATCAGTGGTATCAGAGCGGTCTGCTCCTTATCGTCTTAATGCATGTCCCCAACGAGGTTAGAGTACAAAGATTTGGGTATCGAGCTTGTTTCTCTTTAGGACAAAATCTCTCACACACCCAAGCGACCTCTCATGGAAGGAGAAAAGAAACATGACGAGATAGGAGATCCTTTCAAACTATTGATTGAGGAATCCCTCATGCAACAGAGGAACGAGATGATGGATAATTTCGCGCAAATCCTTCAGCGACTACCAACAGGCGACGCATCTTCTTCGAGCGGAGGCACCACCCCCTTCAAGGTACAAATAAACTTCGATATTCGTATATTTGAAGGTCAAATAGATGCAGATGTTGTACACAAGTGGTTGAATCTACTAGAAGGGTATTTCTCTGTCCATAACTTTTCGAATAAATAAAAGATTACTTTTGCGCTCCTCAAAGCCATTCCCCATGTCAAAGATTGGTGGGAAACTTTCTGTGAGCAAAATGAAACAAAGGAACCCTCATTATTTATAGTCATGGCCACCTGAGAATCCTTCAGGGATTCTATTAAGGAAAAATACTACCATATCAGAAGTTATGATGACTTGTATACCAAATGGACCACATTGCGGCAAGAAAGAGACCAAGTAGTGCAAGATTTCACAAAATTCTTCCATACCTTGCGCACCAAGCTGGGTATCAAATATTCAGAAAGAAATATGGTGCTCAAGTATTGCGGTGCTCTGCATAGCTACATCCAGACCGAAATGGAATTTTTGGACATCTCATCCTTGGGGGCGGCCTACCGATATGCCACCAAAATTGAGCAGAAGCTCAAACAAAAGATGCGACAATTTGGGTTAGGGAACCCCTCACAACAAAAGCCAGGAAAGGGTGGCCCCAACCCATAGAACAAAGGACAAAGCAAACACGGACAGTATTAGGACAACCAGTTCAAGCCATAAGAAAAGAAGGAAACCAGAAAGACAAAGAAAGATACCGGGAAGTGTTGTGACTTCCATAAGAGCCCTTGGCATAACACTGTTGACTGTCGCTCAAACCAGACGCTGGTGGCCGAAGTGAAAGCCTCTGAATCAGATGTGAGTTCTGACTCTGAGTCAGAACCAGAAAGGGGAAGACAGATCATTGACGCAGAACCCAGTGCCACCGTTGCTACAACTAAGCTCCAGCATGGTGAACCAGACGAGCCAGAAGGAGAGCGCCTCTTCCATTCACGTATGTGGGTAAAGGGCACCCCACTGAACTTCATCGTTGATAGTGGTAGCCAAAAGAACCTCATCTCAGCAGAGGTCGTCAAGCGGGTGGCCCTCCGACAATGCCGTACCCACAATCCTACACCATTGGATGGATCCGCCAAGGAAACGATCTCCGTGTCAGCCAACAATGTCGACTGTCGTACGACATCAAGCCCTTCAAAGACGAGGTATTGTGTGATGTTACTCCTTTCGAAGTTTGTGATGTTCTTTTGGGCCAACCTTATTTATGGAAATATCATGTTATATATGAGTGTAGGCCTTGTAGTGTTATTATTACTTTGAACAGGAAATTGTATAGGATACCTGAGGCTGTCCCACCTAGTACTATTTCCTTGATCTTTGCTAAGAAATGCAGGAAGGTCATCTCTCAGATGGGGAAGTTTTTCTTCTTCGTGATTTGATTTTAGAATGAGAGAAAAATCACAGCCACATCCAGGGTCTTTGTGGACGAATTATCCTCACAACAGAAGCAAGTAGATAAGGTTGTGGAAGAATACTTGGATATCTTCTCCTCACCTATCGGGGTACCTCTGCACTGCCAGGTCAAGCACCCCATCGATCCGACCCATGGTGCACCGCTTCCAAATGTGCCAGTCTATCGCCGCTCTCTGTTAGAGAATGAGGAGATCAAGCGACAGATCCCAGAATTTCTCCACAAGGAGCACATCCGTCCTAGTTCATCACCTTGCGGGAGCCCAATCATGCATGTATAGAAGAAAGATGGAACCTGACGACTTTGCATTGATTATCGGGCTCTGAATAAAATCACAGGCAGAAATCGGTACTCGATTCCCCGAATCGATGACCTCCTTGATCAACTCACGGGGGCCAAATACTTCAGTAAGATTGATCTGAAGTCTGGCTACCACTAGGTCTTGATAAAACAGACAGATGTATGAAAGACCACCTTCAAATCAAAGGAAGGCCTTTTTGAATGGTTGGTCATTCCCTCTAGTCTGACAAATGCTCCAGGAACTTTCATGAGGATGATGGATGATATCCTGCGACTATTCACCAATACTTTTGTAGTGGTGTATCTTGATGACATTCTCATTTACAACAAGACTTGGGATGAACACTTGCAACATATTCAGCAAGTTCTGCACACCCTGCGGTAGCACAAGCTATACGCCAACTTGGAAAAATTCTCCTTTGGCATGGACAGGGTCCATTACCTAGGCTACATCATTGATCAACATGGCGTACATGTGGATCTAGCCAAGATCCAAGACATCCGTGACTGGCTAGCCCCAACCACACTCACTAAGCTTCGAAGCTTCTTGGGCCTTGCAAATTTCTACCACAGGTTTGTGTTGGGATTCTCCCATATTGCATGGGCCCTCAGCCAAATAACCAAGGGTGGTGGTAAGGTGAGGTTTGCGTGGGACCAACCCCAACAACAAGCATTTGATGATTTGAAGAAGCACTTGTGCTCAACCCTAGTACTTTCACTACCAGACCTGCAACAACCCTTTGAGATTGAGACTAATGCTTCAGACTATGCTGTGGGTACCGTTCTCACCCAGCACGGCCACCCCATGGCCTATCACAGTGTGACACTATCAGATGTTGTCCATAAGTACCCTACTTACAACAAAGAAATGAACTCCATTGTGCAAGCCTACCGCCAATGGAGACATTACATTCTTTGGAGGGAGACAGTCATCCACACTGATCATAAGCCACTGTAGTTCATGCAGACACAAGGAAAATTGCAGAATGACCGCCATCAAAAGTGGTCCACATACTTGTAGCAATTCCACTTCAACATCAAGTATAAAACATGAAGCACCAACCACATCGTTGATTTCCTCAACAGACCACCAGTCATGGCACTCACCACAATTCTAGACTCCTACGGCCATGAGACCTCTGGATGGCCCCAACTCTATGAGATAGACTTGGACTTCGCCACAACCTACCAAATGTTGGGTGTAAAGGCAGTTGTCGATAATTTCCATCTTCAGGATGGGTTGTTAAGTCATCTGGGCCATATATGTGTTCCATCAAGTGAGCGATCGAAGCTGATATGGGAAGCCCACTACAACCGGGTGGCAGGACACTTCGGCATCGAAAAGATGGTGGCGATGCTAAAAAAAAATTTCTATTGGCCGAAACTTCGACAGGAGGTCAGCAAGTATATCATGTCTTGCATTGCTTGCGCTATTGCCAAACCAACCACTAAGAAATAGGGCATGTACACCCCTCTTTCACTCTTGACAGACCATGGGAATCCATCTCAATGGACTACATGTCAGGCCTCTCGTCCAAAAAGTGGGGAAATAACTGTGTTTTTGTGGTTGTCGATCACTTTTCTAAGATGGTGATTATGGTTGCTTGCAAGAAGAACATCACAGCATAAGCCACTGCCAAGCTCTTCTTTGAATGAGTCTGTGTACATTTTGGAATCCCACAAACCATTGTCTCAGATCGGGACAGTCGATTTATTAGCACATTCTAGTCGAGCCTCTAGTCACTGCTGGACACCAAGCTCATCAAATCCACAACCTTCCACCCCCAGATAGATGGCCAAACTGAAGTCGTAAATCGAATGATCGTGCATATCCTACGCATGTATAATTCCAAGCACCCTCGCACATGGGATGAGAGTCTTCCCTATGTACAACATCACTACAATCGAGCCCTGCATAGCTCAACCGGTCACAAACTCTTTCAGGTGGGGTTGGGATTCCAACCATTGGGTCCCGTAGATGTTGCACATCCCCTTGCGGTCACCTCGACCGACTCCTCTCCTGCTCCAACTAAGGATGAAAAAGCCACCTAGTTCATTGAGAGGATCCAACACATCCACCAACAGTTTCAAGATATCCTACAGAAGTCCAATGACAAGTACAAACAATCCCATGATCAATATCGGGTTCCACATAAGTTTCAGGTGGGCGACAAAGTTTGGTTGCACTTGCAGAAAGAACGCCTTACAAGACCCCATCGAAAACTTCGTCTACTCCATTATGGGTCGTACACTATCACCAAGGTTGTGGGGGATAATTCTTTTGCGCTCAACACTCCTCCTTTCCTTGGACTGCACCCAATGTTCAACGTGGACCTCCTTCGGCCTTATTTCCCACCATTATTGGACACCTCAGACGTAGCAGAACAACTGACACCAACAGAGCTCAACCCCAACTGCATACAACAGGCATCTAGTGATCATATTGTGGAAACACAGATCAAGGGAACTCGACAACAAAGGATCCAGCTTTATCGAGTCGTCAAAGCAGGGCGACTCCTGCACCAAGGCAAATGGCTCACCCGGCGCCAAATTCAACAGAAATTTCCTCATCTGATGGGGGAACTCAACGCAATAGAGAACATTGCTTCCTAAGGATGGAGGATTGATCCAGGTGGATTTCGAGGGCCACCCACCTTTTCCATATGGCTCAAAACACCTTTCTAGCAATTTTGATAATTTACTATTTTTAGCAGTTTTTCAGGTCCTGAACTTCTGGAGCCGTTTTGAGGCCCTAAACGACGTTTTTTGGGGTAAGTTGCGATAAAAAAAATTTAACATGAACTTTTTTGCAATTGTTGTAGTCCTCGGATAGATCTTTCCAATGGTTTATCATACGCCTAAAACGGAGATCGTATGCAAACGTTACGACCCCGGGAAGTTGATGTACTGACTTACCCAAACGGGGCCCACATGACTTTTGGCGCTTCATCTCCTAGGGTTAGGTTTTTGGATGTTTAGGGTTTTTGAAACTCCTGTTTATTGTAAAAAGGACTTGAGAGCCTCATTGTAATCATATTCTTGCGAATGAGCACAATTGTCACATCTCTTCTCAGAGATAAGCCGCCACCATTCCAGCAAGCTTGTTTTCTGCTGCATTTTACAGTTTCAGCTTGTTTCCTTATTGAATAGAAAACCAATTTTATTGTATCTATGTTATTCTGTGTTAAGCATCCAGTAATAATCTGTAGTCGTTTCATTCTGATCATAAAATCCGAATCAGTGGTATCAGATCGGTCTGCTCCTTGTCGTCTTAATGCATGTCCCCAACGAGGTCGGAGTACAAAGATTTGGGTATTGAGCTTCTTTCTCTTGAGGACAAAAGCTCTTGCACACCCAAGCGACCTCTCATGGAAGGAAAAAATAAAGATGACAGGACATGAGATCCTTTCAAACTGTTGATTGAGGAAGCCCTCATGCAACAGAGGAACGAGATGATGGATAATTTGGCGCAAATCCTTCGGCGACTACCAACAAGCGACGCATCTTCTTCAAGCGGAGGCACTGCCCCCTTCAAGGTACAAATAAACTTCGATATTCCTATATTTGAAGGTCATATAGACGCAGATGTTGTAGACAAGTGGTTGAATCTACTAGAAGGGTATTTCTGTGTCCATAACTTTTTGAATAGAGAAAAGATTACTTTTGCACTCCTCAAAGTCGTTCCCCATGTCAAAGATTGGTGGGAAACTTTCTGTGAGCAAAAGGAAACAGAGGAACCCTCATTATTTACAGTCACGGCCACCTGGAAACCCTTCAGGGATGTTATTAAGGAACAATACTACCCT
>SNQJ01S0142022.1:11337-24775 GCA_010110895.2 Picea sitchensis
TTCTGGACATCACATCCTTGGGTGTGGCCTACCGATATGCCGTCAAAATCGAGCAAAATCTCAAACAAAAGATGCGACAATTTGGGTCTGGGAACCCCTCACAACAAAAGCCAGGAAAGGGCGGCCCCAACCCACAGAACAAAGGACAAAGAAAATATGGACAGTATCAGGACAACCAATCCAAGCCGCAAGCAAAGAAGGAAACCGGAAAGACAAAGGAAGATACCGGGAAGTGGTGCGACTTCCATAAGAGCCCTTGGGATAACACTGATGATTGTCTCTCAAAGCAGACGCTGGTGGCCGAAGTGAAATCCTATGAATCAGATGTGAGTTCTGACTCTAATTCAGAACTAGAAAGGGGAATACGAATCATTGACGCGGAACCCAGTGCCACCGTTGCTACCACCAAGCTCTAGCATGGTGAACCTGACGAGCCAGAAGAAGGAGAGAGCCTCTTCCATTCACAGATGTGGGTAAAAGGCACCCCACTACACTTCATCGTTGATAGTGGTAGCCAGAAGAACCTCATCTCAGCAGACGTAGTCAAGCGGTTGGCCCTGTCGACAATGCTGCACCCACAACCCTACACCATTGGATGGCTTCGCCAAGGAAGCGGTCTTCGCATCAACAAAAAGTGTCGACTATCGTATGGCATCAAGCCCTTCAAAGACGAGGTGTTGTGTGATGTTGCTCCTCTCGAAGTTTGTGATGTTCTTTTGGGTGAACCTTATTTATGAAAATGTCATGTGTTATATGAGTCTAGGCCTTGTAGTGTTATTATTACTTTGAACAGGAAATTGTATAGGATACCTGAGGTTGTCCCACCTAGTGCTATTTCCTTGATCTCTACTAAGCAATGCAGGAAGTTCATCTCTCAGACGGGGAAGTTTGTCTTCTTCGTGATTTTCTCTCAAAATGAGAGAAGAATCACAGCCACATCCAGGGTCTCTGCGACTGACCTCTCCACACAGTAGAAGCAAGTAGATAAGGTCGTGGAAGCATACTCGGATATCTTCTCCTCACCTATCGGGGTACCTTTGCAATACTAGGTCAAGCACCCCATCGATCTGACCCCCGATGCATCACTGCCCAATGGGCCAGTCTATCGCTGCTCTTTGTTAAAGAATGAGGAGATCAAGTGACAGATCCAAGAATTGCTCCACAAGGGGCACATCCGTCCTAGTTCATCACCTTGTGGGAGCCCAATTGTGTCGGTACAGAAGAAAGATGGAACCTAACGAATTTGCATTGATTATCAAGCTTTCAATAAAATCACAGTCAGAAACCGGTACCCGATTCTCTGAATCGACGACCTCCTTGATCAACTCACGGGGGCCAAATACTTCAGTAAGATTGATCTGAAGTCTGACTACCACTAGGTCGCGATAGAACAGACAGATGTATGGAAGACCGCCTTCAAGTCAAAGGAAGGCATTTTTGAATGGTTGGTCATGCCCTTTGGTCTGAAAAACGCTCCAGCCACTTTCATGAGGATGATGAACGATATCATGCGACCATTCACCAATAATTTTGTAGTGGTGTGTCTTGATGAAATTCTCATTTACCGCAAGACTTGGGCCAAACACTTGCAGCCTATTCAGCAGGTTTTGCACATCCTGTGGCAGCACAAGCTATACACCAACTTGGATAAATGCTCCTTCGGCATGGACAAGGTCCATTACCTAGGCTACATCATTGATCAACATGGCGTACATGTGGATGCAGCCAAGACCCAAGTCATCCATGATTGGCAAGCCCCAACCACACTCATTGAGCTTCGAAGCTTCTTGGGCCTTGTCAATTTCTACCGCAATTTTGTGTTGGGATTCTCCCATATTGCATGGGCCCTCAGCCAAATAACCAGGGGTGGTGGTACGGAGAAATTTTCGTGGGGCCAGCCCCAACAACAAGCGTTCGATGATTTGAAGCAGTGCTTGTGCTTATCCCCAGTACTTTCACTACCAGACCTGCAACAACACTTTGAGATTGAGACTGATGCTTCAGACTATGTTGTGGGTGTTGTTCTCATGCAGCACGGCCAGCCCGTGGCCTATCATAGTGCGACACTATAAGATGTTGTCTGTAAGTACCCTACTTATGACAAAGAAATGTACTCCATTGCGCAAACCTGCCGCCAGTGGAGACATTACATTCTTGGGAGGGAGACAATCATCCACACTGATCATAAGCCATTGTAGTTCGTGCAGACACAAGGAAAATTGCAGAATGACCGCCATCAAAAGTGGTCCACATACTTGTAGCAATTCCACCTCAACATCAAGTATAAAACAGGAAGCACCAACCACGTCACTGATTGTCGTAGCAGACCACCAGTCACAACACTCACCACAGTGCTAGACTCTTGCATCGATGAGACCTCTAGATGGCCCCAACTCTATGAGACAGACTCGGACTTCGCTACCACCTGCCAAATGTTGGGTGCAAAGGCAGTTGTCGATAATTTCCATCTTCAGGATGGGTTGTTGTGTCATCTGGGCTATATATGTGTTCCCTCAAGTGAGCGAGCGAAGCTGATATCGGAAGCCCACTATAGTCGGGTGGCAAGACACTTTTCCATCGAAAAGATAGTGGTGATTCTAGAAAAACATTTCTACTGGCTTAAACTTCGACAGGATGTCAGCAAGTATATCAGGTCTTGCACTGCCTGTGCTATTGCCAAACCAACCAATAAGAAATAGGGTCTGTACACCCATCTTCCTACTCCTAATAGACCCTGGGAATCCATCTCAATGGACTACATGTTGGGCCTCTCATCCACTAAGCGGGGAAATGACTGTGTTTTTGTGGTTGTCGATCGCTTTTCTAAGATGGCGATTCTGATTGCTTACAAGAAGAGCATCACAGCATAAGCCACTGCCAAGTTCTTCTTTGAATGAGTCTGGGTACATTTTGGAATCCCGCAAACCATTGTCTCAGATTGGGATAGTCAATTTCTCAGCACATTTTGGTCGAGCCTCTGGTCACTGCTGGACACCAAGCTCACCACATCCATGGCCTTCCACCCTCAGACAGATGGCCAAACCGAGGTCATAAATCGAATGATTGTGCATATCTTGCGCATGTATAATTCCAAGAACACTCACACATGGGATGAGAGTCTTCCCTATGTCCAGCATAACTACAAACGAGCCCTTCATAGCTCAACTGGCCACAGCCCCTTTCAGGTGGAGTTGGGATTCCAACCATTGGGTCCCATAGATGTTGCACTTCCCCTTGCGGTCACCTCAACCGACTCCTCTCCTGCTCCAATTGAGGCTGACAAAGCCACCCGGTTCATTGAGACGATCCAACACATCCGCCAACAGGTTCAGGATATCCTATAGAAGTCCAATGACAAGTACAAGAAACGCCATGATCAACATTGAGTTCCACATAAGTTTTAGGTGGGTGACAAAGTTTGGTTGCACTTGCAGAAAGAACACCTTACAGGACCCCATCAGAAGCTTCGTCCACTCCGTTATGGGCCGTACACCATCACCAAGGCTGTGGGGGATAATTCTTTTGTGCTCAACAGTCCTCCTTTCCTTTGCATGCACCCAATGTTCAACATGGACCTCCTTCGGCCTTATTTCCCACCATTATTGGACACCTCAGATGTAGCAGAATAACTGACACCAATAGAGCTCAACCCCGACTACATACAACAGGCATCCAGTGATTAGATTGTGGACACACAGATCAAGGGCACTCGACAACAAAGGATCCAGCTTTATCGAGTCGTCAAAGTAGGGCAGCTCCTGCACCAAGGCAAGTGGCTTACCAGGGGCCAAATTCAGCAGAGATTTCCTCATCTGATGGGGGAACTCAATGCAATGGAGACCATTGCCTCCTAAGGATGGAGGATTGATCCAGGTGGATATCGAGGGCCACCCACCTTTTCCAGCTGGTTCAAAACAACTTTCTAGCAATTTTGATAATTTACTATTTTTAGCAGTTTTTCGGGTCCTGAACTTTCGGAGCCGTTTTGAGGCCCTAAACTAAGTTTTTGGGGTATGTTGTTGTCACATGAAATTTTGTGAAACTGTTGTAGTCCTTGGATATATCTTTCCAATGGGCTATCATATGCCTAAAACGAAGATTGTATGCAAAAGTTACGACCCTGGGAAGTTGATGTACTGACTTACCCGAACGGGGCCCATATGACTTTTGGCGCTTTATCTCCTAGGGTTAGATTTTTGGATGTTTAGGGTTTTTGAAACTCCTATTTATTGTAAAAATGCCTTGAGGGCCTCATTGTAATCATCTTCTTGTGAATTAGCACAACCGTCACATCTCTTCTCACAGATAAGATGCCACCATTCTAGCAAGCTTGTTTTCCGCTACATTTTACAGTTTCAGCTTATTTCCTTATTGAGTAGAAAACCAGTTTTACTGTATCTCTGTTATTTTGTGTTAAGCATTTGGTAATAATATATAGTCATTTTGTTCTGCTCATAAAATCCGGATCAGGTGTAGTCACGAAGGAAGAAGCCATTGCTCGGGCTCAGTACTTAGATTTGGTTTATTCACAATCTGGTACTTTGTATGAGTTGATCCCAAATGCTACTCGTGTCACTACCGGTCCATATAAACCTTCATCCACGTCACATGCGGATGGAGTTTTTGGCTCTGTCAAAACCCAATTTTCTTCCCAGTCGACTGGAATAACAAATCGACCTACTTCGGTCCCCACTCTCAGTTCGACCTCACTCTCATCTACCTCCCCCCAAACTCAAATCTCTGAGGTGAATGCATTCAATATGCCCCTTCACAACAATCTGGAGGTAAGAAGAAGACAAAAATAAACCAAAAAAGAATAATAACAATGATCAACCGAAAACTCAAACTCCAGTGCCTGCTACCAAAAATCAACCACAGCGGAAACCGAAATTCCCAACCCGTCGTGCTTACTCGGCCTTTTCCTCAGCAACAATCCATGGTTGCTCAAACCCCCTCTCATGGGGGAAATTCTAGCCATCCTCCTCATGGTGAGGCCTCGACAAGTGCCCATATTTATATGTTTAATGGGATTGATCTAACCACTCGCTCTACGACATACGACATGCCAGCTAAACCTGACAAAGCAAAGGTCGCTAACGATACTTACCGGATCCATCACCATCCTTCATTAGTCCTCCATCTGTTAGTCCTCCGTCTGGATCACTTCAGATCGAGAAACCTGCATTCAACTCTTTTTTACGTCCTCCCAAGAGAACCATTCGTAAATCTACTTTTAATCCTAGTTCACATGCCGCCCAAAACTACAACATTGTTGAAGATTTGGCTCAAGCACCGTGTTTTATGTCTGCGTTGGAAGTTCTAAAACACTACCCAAGTCAACATAGAACGCTCTTGGTTGCTATTGGTGCTTTTGATCCTGATTCATCCAACAATATCACGTTTAACCTGGACAATTTTAAGTCTCAACTCTCTCACCAACTAGCTTTTAAAATTGATGTTGTTGTTCATAATCAACAAATTCACCGAACTATCTTGGATGAGGGAGCCTCTACTTGTGTCATGTCTTTAGCCTGTTGGAAAGGCTTGGAATCAATCACACTTAAAAAATCCCCTACGATGTTACATGCATTCAATGGGTGAGGTTTTCATCCTCACAGACTTTTACAGTCCTTAGTCATTCAGTTGGGTGGAAAAACCATCTCTGTTGACGTCGAGGTGGTCGATGCTCCCCTCGATTACAACTTGTTACTCGAAAGAAGTTGGTTTTATGCTATGAATATTGTTGCTTCATCGGTGTTTCAATGTGTACAATTTCTTCATTAGGGCAAAATTGTCACTATCAATCAGTTAATTTATGTACACCCGATGCTTGCGCTCCCGCTACCAACAATATTCCTTTCTTGGGAGATAAAAAAATCACATATGAAAGCGTTGGTGTTGGCTTGTTGAAAGATTCTATCCTTATGGATACCTTCCCTACACCACTTCCACCTACCACACATCATATTTCCACCATCAATAATTTGATTTCAACTACGACTTATCAATATTTGGAATGATCTGACCCTTGGATTGTACCTAGTCCTCTGGAATTCGATGCACTATGTGACGCCATGCCACTTAGTCTAGCCGAGGCACCATACGTTGCCATCTAATCCACCTCTCCCTCCTCGAATGACCAACATCTATTGGCACTCGACAATTACTCGATGCCATCTTGGTTAAATTCCTTGTCGTTTGCGTTCAACTACATTTCCCAAATTTTTCCTTCCGACGAATCTATTATGGAAATGTTGAGCATTAACGAAGTACCTTGGGACGATAACCATCATCGATCTTCTTTTCTTCCACTGCTTGAATAAATTCAGGAAGATATACAATCTATCTTCCCTCCCGCTGTTGTCGATTTTCCACAATCTCCCATACTTACCCAGGATACTATTTCTGAGGGGAATTTAGGCAACATTTCTTCCATAGTCGTTATTGACATTTTGATCAAGGAAGGTGTCATGGAAAATATTAATCTCGGTGCTAATTGTTCACCCGAGGAAGTGGTCTCCTATACCGCTTTATTTAAAGAATTATGTGATGTCTTCGCTTGGAGCTACGAAGAAATGCCAGGGATCGATCCGTCAATCGTTGTGCATGAAATTAAGACCTACCCAGGTGTTAAACCTATTCGACAGAAAGTACGCTCGGTCCATCCTAAGAAGATTGTGGCTATTAAGGAAGAAGTTGAGAAATTATTGAAATCTGGCTTCATTTATCCTGTCCCCTTGACGGAATGGGTTCCGAACATTGTTCCGGTTACTAAGAAACAAGGGACCATTCACGTATGCATTGATTATAGGGATCTCAATAAGGCTTGTCCTAAAGACAACTATGCTACACCCTTCATCGACTAGATTATTGACAATTGCATTGGTAGTGTAATTTTATCTTTCATGGATGGTTTCTCCGGGTACAACTAGATTGACATTTTACTCGTTGATCAGCATAAGACAGCCTTCATCTGCTCATGTGGAACTTTTGCCTATCGGAAACTACCATTTGGCCTAAAAAATGTTGGTGCTACATTCCAGCGGGCCATGTCATATGATTTCCATGATATCAACCATATTGTGGAACCTTACCTCGACGACTTACCTGCCCATTTATCTAGTCAATCAGACCATTTTGGTCATCTCAGGGCTATTTTTCTTCGATGTCGGTTCTACCGTATTTGTTTGAACCCACATAAGTGTATTTTTGTTGTCGAATCAAGCTGAGTCCTCGGCTTCGTTGTCTCCAAGGATGGGATTCAGGTGGATCCCTTAAATATTAAGTCTATCCTGGCTTTACCACCACCTCATAACTTGACACAACTCCAAAGTTTGCAGGGGAAAACAAACTTTCTTCGTTGTTTCAGTTGTAAATATGCAGAGACTACCAAAGGATTTATGCGATTGTTGAAGAAAGACACTCCTTTCCTCTGGGATGACACTGCTCAACGATCTTTTGACACTCTTAAGAATGCATTGACCAACGCACCTTTGTTGCATCCTCCGGATTATACGAAGGACATATCCTTTACTTAGCAACCTCTACTTCCACTATTGCTATGGTGTTAGTTCAAGAGGACCCTAACAATGAAGAACATGTGATATACTATCTGAGCAAAAGTCTATCTGGTCCCCGCTCCGATATTCGCATGTTGAAAAGCTGGCTCTGGCAGCCGTCATCGTTGTCCAGATATTTCACCATTACATCTTGCTATGCACCACCACGGATATCGCGAACTCAAACCCCATGTATCATTTTCTAACACATCAAGTTCTTGGGGGGAAATATTCCAAATGGATCATCATCCTTCAGGAATTCGATCTTGAATTTGCTAAGTCCAAAGCTAAAAAATCCTTTGTGTTTGCGGAGCTCATCTGCGACCTTCCCCGTGATGATGAAAATACTGAGCCCATAGATTCTCTCCCTGACGAAACTCTGTTCCTCATCATCATGTCTGATCCCTGGTATGGAGATATCCTTCTATATCTCCAAACCCAACATTTTCAGTCCGATATAAGAACGTCGATATATTCATCACCATTCTTGTCATTTCCTTATCATCAGCGACACTTTATATCATCGTGGTATTGATACTATCCTTCAACGATGTTTGACTCATAAAGAGGTTGAACACATTCGTAATCACTGTCACCTTGGAGCCTGTGGAAGTCATCTTTCTAGGATGGCTACAACTCAGAAATTTTTACATGTCGGTTAATTTTGGCCCTCCATCTTCAAGGATTGTATTAAGGCCGTTAAAAAGTGCCCACCCTGCCAAGTCTTTCATAAGAAGGAACACACCCACCCCGCTCCGATGCATCCCATTATTGTCATCGGCCCCTTTGCCAAATGGGGCATTTATTTCATGCAGTGAAAGCCTACCTCAGCTGGGGGAATGGTTACATCATCATCGTCGTTGATTACTTCACAAAATGGGTTGAGGCTATGCCTACCTTTCTTAATGATGGTCGTATTGCAGCTCTTTTATTTTTCAACCACATCATCACTCACTTTGGTGTTCCACAAGCCATTGTCACTGATCATGGTTCACACTTTCAAAACCAGATGATGAGTGAATTGCATGCGAAGTTGGGTTTTCGCCATGAGAGCTCATCCCCCTACTATCCTCAAGAAAATGGACAAGTTGAAGCCATCAACAAAGTCCTGAAAACCATGATTCAACGTATGGTAGGGGAAAACAAGACATCTTGGCATCTACAACTTTTCTCTGCTCTCTGGGCTTACCGTACCTTAATGTTCTAGTTAGTATATGGCATAGAAGTTGTTTTTCCAATCGAGTGTGAGATTCCCTCATTGAAACTCAAAGTATAACTCTTGCCTCACACTTTTGTCGAAGAAGAACGCTTCTTACATCTGACCAGGTTGAATGAAACACGTTGTGATGTCACTCTCGTTAACGAGACTTATCAAAAGCATATCAAGAGTAAATATGGCAAGTCCATCCACCCTCGTACTTTTTCTTAGGATCAACAACTAACAACGTGGCAGAATATCATCTCGTGGTCTGTCAACTCAATCGAATCTACGTTATTCACAATCCTATCCTACTACGTCTCCATCTATGAGTTCATCATCTTGAAAGAATGTTTGATTTTATCGAATACAGACACATACCAAAAGAAGTCAACACGACTTCGAATTCGTTAGCCAATTACATCATGGATCGGTATCTCACACATAAATGAGGTTTCATAAAGGAAATAAATCATACATCACATGTAAATTAAAATGCATCACATAAAAGATGTCATTATTTGCAAACATCATTTCGCACTACAAAAACTTGGATGTATATATATACGACATGATAGAAATGTTTGATTACATCCAAAAAGTACATAGAAGGGAAAAATGTGGGTCCTCACACCCATAAACATTGTCATACATACTATACAAGTCATCAGGAAGATTATAATCTCCCTGCATCAGATTGTGCTCTGAGTAGCACACCACTGCGTGAGCTACTCGTCTCAGTAAAGAGTTAAGACTCTCATGAACTCTCATGGTGTGTCTCTGTAGATGTAAGGGCACATCCCGCCTCCTAAGAGGAGGGACACCCATAGTGAGACCTTTGAGGTTTCTTTTGACCTCCCAGAGTCCCCCTGCTGCTACCTCAAATCCACTACTATCTGAGCGTCTCCACGATGCCCTAGTGTCGGTATCTATGCCGGACGTGTTGCTCCCTTATCTGCAAAATGAAATGATACGTCTGTTAAAAACTCTTCTATGTACCCCCCCCCAATATATATATATATATATATATTTAAAATAAAAAAAAACACTTGACAATATTATTTTTGGTTTCTTACCTGACGCGTCCCAGTCCACCACATCTGGAAGGAGCAGGTCCATGCTCCCCCGGAAATCCACTCTGGCGTATGTGAAGCCTTCTATCACGATTAGTTGGTGTCTCAACCAAGCGAAGAAATCACCGGT
The DNA here is from genome assembly GCA_010110895.2 of Picea sitchensis. NCBI lineage: Eukaryota > Viridiplantae > Streptophyta > Pinopsida > Pinales > Pinaceae > Picea > Picea sitchensis. Next base: position 21,298 of record SNQJ01S0142022.1, read on the forward strand.
CAACCTAAACTCTGACTCTGTTCCTAGCCTCGGAGACAGACTAGTCCATCGCTCCATACGTGGTTCTCCCACTGGTCGTACTCCCAATGTAATCTGTGGTTGCATCTGAGGAATGCATCCTAGGAAGAATGAAACCATAAATGAACTGTATCTGAGCTGCTTCTGCTTCCCTGATCTGCATCTCGTAATTTGCTCCTTCACATTTTGAAGGAATCATGCACTCCAGTTAAAAAGAGTTGGCCACAGACACTGTAAACCATAAGCCACCTATGATATTGAAACTAAGTGCGAGATGGTACTACCCGCTATACTCGTAATGGAAAATAGAATGGATCGAAGAGGTAGATCCCTGATGTCTTCGATTGCGATTCTACCTCCCACTAATCTCGATACTCGGACACAAAGATTTGTCAAGTACTCTTCTACAGGCACGAGAAGTGCCCTCTATCTAGATAAAATAACGGGGCCCGCTCTTTTTGAGAGGTCGGTCAGGAAGTACACATCTTCCAACTCAATGGTAAGAAGTTGCGTTCCAATTTGGAACCCTTGTTCCGCGACGTTCCACAGCCCGATCATATACTCAAGAAGAAGAACCTCTTTCTTCATCTTTTGCATCTTAAAGAACTTGAGGAGACCGCAATTCCTCAATGTGGCCCTTGATCGGGGGTTTTGCAAGGCAGCCACATCATTGAGCTCATGCTCTCTTTCTTTCCACTCGATCATGACTTTTGCCGAATTTACCTACAATCCACATCAATCAAAAGTCATTAGTCATGCTATTTTGACAATTTTTGGGCAATGAAAAACTTAAAAAACATTTGTGCTCTATTTGTGATGCCAACTCCCCCTTTACACTCACATCAGAGCACCAACACTCCCTTAAAAGGACCACCAGGGCGTTATCATTTTTGCATAACGCTCCCCTTACCCTTTTGGAGGAGCACTGGGGTTTTTTGGGGATTTTTTGTGCTTTTTGGGCAGCACGCCCTTCACATCTACATCAGAGCGCTAGCGCTCCCTCTTTAAGCATGGAGGAGCAGTGAAAAATTGGGCAACACTCCCTCTAGCATTCTAGGGGAGCTTCGAGCCCTTTTGGGCACTTGATACCTCCCAGGGCATCATTTTTTAAACCAAATTATTGCCCAAAAACAAATTGTAAACCATGCAAATTGAAGAAAGGAAGAAGAGCACCAACCTGGTCCAGACGGCGACAGAAATAGATGATTGTAGCTCTGGCACCGATAAATGCAAGAATCACCCTCCAAAGCTCAATTTCTCCACTACTACAAATCTTTGCACAAATGAAATGGTAAAAGACATTTTTACCCCATATTACTATTATAAAATTTCATTTTTGCCAAAACCATAGTTATTTTGGGTTTTGAGAAATATTTTGGAGGCATTTTTACTACCCTGGGTGTGCATTTTTTTGTCATGGCAGGTTTTGGAGCAGTTTCGTTCAATTTTTTTATCTTGTCGCATTAACAAGCATGGTCTTTCGTTCGTTCTCACGCTCGAAAAAACACAAGAATGCACTGAGTAACCTTTTATCTCTTTTTCAGACTCGCATGGATACACGAAAAAGGAACTCCCTGGAGTCATCTTTAAGCTCTTTTCAAACTCTCTAAACGTGAAAAGATTGCCGAGTGATATTGCTTCCTTTCCCACTCGTTAAAATGTTTGAAAGGGTGTCTTTCAAGTGATAATTTATCTCTTTTTCAGCCTCACGAGACTAACATTACGAAAAAGGACAACATTGGAGTCGTCTTTAAGTTCTTTTTAGAATCTCTAAACATGAAAAATTACCGAGTTTACCTTCTCTGGACTCGTTAAACAATCATACATTGAAGGGCCCATATGGGACCGAACCCTTACTTCTTCTAGTTCGTTAAACAAAGAAAGAGGGACTTACCGAAGGTGATTTATATTGAGCATGTGTTACCCTCCTCGAGCTCGTTAAATTAAAAAAGAGGTACTTGTCTATCTAGATGGGGGGGGGAGGAATTTGAAGGAAGCAAGCCAAGTTGTTTTCTAAAACATCATCAGTCACTCTTACAGTCGCCCTTGAACACGACACTTTGTCTTTGCATGCATTTTAATCTGTTGAACCTCTGCACTTAACCAATCATCTGAGTTTCTTTACTCCTTTGGGTCACCTGACAAAAGTCACAGTGTCCACTACATCATCAAGTTTTGGTCCATGTCATGTTTCTATTGTTGTGCCTCAGTGTTCAAGGGAAGTATTTGCCTCGAGAGTCAACCATCACAAATATCTTGTTTCAACACCTGTTTCAGTCCATGTTCACTTGATCCACCAAATTACATCTTTGTGTCTGTTTCGTGTCATTGATGGGGGATACATCAAGGCCCTCCTGCGACAAGTCTATTCCTGTCGATTTCAGCACATTATCCAGGAACTAGACCTAGAAACCAGTTAGTACATTGGGACATGCATGCCTCAATGGCAGGCCTCCTCACTTCCGACAGTGGGTTTACATCATTGACCTCTGATCGGATGATTCCATGAATGTTTGACTTCAATTCATTTATTCACATTCGCTGGAATGTACTAGGGTACCGTGGGAATCATTGACATCATTGGTGATTTCCCTCGCACTTGTTAACGGCTTATCTCATTGGTCGGTAATCAAGCAGTTTCTACCATGTTCGACATCATGACATCTATTCACATGGTAATATTCGTACCACATCGGGATAGGTAAGAAGACCCTGGGTTGAGTGATCACTCTGATATGTACTTTGTCCAGGTTGCAACGAAGTTTCTATTGAATATTGACACATTTATTTTCACATAGATCCACTTTGTATTGGTCTGTAGCTATGTCTTGTCATCTCGTAGATCCACTGTCTATTTTTCGTGGCTACGATCAGTTCATGTCATGGAAGTATAGATCCACATTGTATCTTCGGTGGCTATACCCTTTTTGTCAATATAATTATGGATCCGTAGTGTATCTTATGGAAGCCATACCTTGAAAGTCTTTATCACTCAAGCATAGGTATGCCTGCCTTGGGTTTGAAACATGTCATAATATTTGTTGATGGTTGTGTGCAGCTTCTACCAGGTTCTCCACGTGTTAGAAGAACAAGAGCATGGAGCAATAAAATAAAACAAATGCAGAAACAAAACACAGAAGATACAAAATACAATAGAGACACAGATTTACGTGGTTCACCAAGTGTGGGCTACATCCACCAGAGAAATTTCCAGGTCCTTCCTTTATTATTATCCAACATATGAAGGGATACAACCTACAGCAAACCCATTGTAACTTCCTCTTCTTTCTCTCATAGTCTCATATCTCAGAATACAATATTTTCCATTCACCCTAGCTGCAATACATTTCCCTCATAAAAGAGGGTTTCCTTCTAGGGAAACAAACCCTAACATAATCTCTACCGTTAGATCTGCGACCTTATAATGAACGGTCCAGATTTACAATGAAATTACAATATA
>SNQJ01S0142022.1:24785-41078 GCA_010110895.2 Picea sitchensis
ATCAAATATGACACATACCATGATACCTCGGACCAATTACCTCATGGAGCAAGAGTCCTCTCTGATGCAAGCCCAGGTCGGTGGTGATGGAAACTGCTACTGCTGACAAGACAACTTTGATGGAGAAGAAGAGAGATGAGTCTTCCAGGGCCATGCTCAAGTCAATCCCACTCTCGGTACTCCATGTCTGGGACCATGTGGGCTTCGAGACATGATCTCCTAGTTATCCCTAGATATCGGGGATAACAGTGCCCTCCTTCTCTCATAAATGTCCCAAAGCTCCAGATAATGTAGCAAGAGTAACCCTCTCAAAACACTCCATACCTGATGGATAAGGCCCTGCAAGAAATACCCAGGTGCTAGAATGTCAATAAACCCTGCCAATAACCTGGATTGAATCCCTCTCCAAGGAATGATGTGCTCCTTGCTGGAAAACCCTCAAGGGTAAGACCTATTTCTCTCCCGAATTGATGATGGTACCTGTGAATACTATAGAATGGTGTGGGTGGAGTATTTCATTCACGAAACCAATCTTGGAACAAGGTGAGTGGAATCTTTCACCACTGAGTTGTTCTCTAGGGTTTGTATTCTCAAAACCCTCAAAACTATGTTCTCAAGAACCCAATAGCCAAATGCAATATAATCTAAGATGAAAATGAGAGGTGCGCCCTAGCCTTTCCTTTATACCTCTTTCTATTCCTCTGTTGAGTTAAGTTGACCCTTAGGTTCAACTCCTAACTCAACCTCAAGCTCTCTATTCCTTGAGTGAGTTACTTTTTACCTTTTTAAGTCAACTTTAAATTATAACCTTGAGTTTAGCTGACTTTTCCCCATGTTGTATGAGACTATAGTCTAGCGACGATGACTAGACTACTGAGTCTCTCCATACCTCTTCATTAAGAGGAGAGGGACATTACATAGCCGCCACATCTCTTCTAAGAGATTAGCTACCACCATTCGAGAAAGATTGTTTTCATTCCGCATTTTACAGTTTCAACATATTTCTTTATTGAATAGAAGTTAAGTTCCATTGTATCTCTGTTATTTTTCTCTATATATCTATGTTATTTTTATAGATTTGTGTTTCATTTCATTCTGCTCATCAATATGGATTAGTGGTATCAAAGCGGTATGCTATTCATTTGTTTCTCTGTGCATGTCCCCAACGAGTTCAAGGTATAAGTAGTTGGGAGTTGAACCGGTTGAGCCTTTGCAAGATCGGCCTCACCGAACTCGACGACCGCTCATGGGGGAAGAAAAGAGAGATGATGGGGTAGGAGATCCCTTTAAAGTGTTGCTTGAGGAAGACCTCTTGCGACAAAGGAATGAGATGATGGATAATTTTGTGCAAATCCTTCGACAACTGCCAACAGGCGACACATCTTCCTTAAGCGGAGGCGTCGCCCCTTCAAGGTACAAATCAATTTTTATATTCCCATATTTGAAGGTCAAATAGATATGGATGTTGTAAACAAATGGTTAAACCTTATGGAGGGGTATTTTTGTGTCCACAACTTTTTCAATAGAGAAAATATTACATTTACGCTCCTTAAGGTTGTCCCCAATGTCAAATATTGGTGGGAGACTTTCTGTGAGCAAAAGGAAAGAGAGGGATCTACATTATTTGTAGTTGCACCCACTTGGGGTTCCTTTAGGGATGTTCTTAAGGAACAATACTACCCTATTGGGAGTTATGATGACTCATATATAAGATGGACCACACTGCGACAAGAAAGGGACCAAAGAGTGTCGGAGTTCACTAATATCTTTCATACCTTGCACACCAAGCTAGGTATCAAAGACTCCGAGTGACATCTGGTGCTCAAGTACTGTGATGATCTGCATAGATACAACTACACAGAAATGGAGTTTCTAGACATCTGGTTCTTGGGTGCGGCCTATTGATATGCTATCAAAATCGAGCAGAAGACGTGATAGTTTGGGTCTGCAAACCCCTCACAGCAGAAGTAGGGAAAAGGCGACCCCAACCCGCAGAACAAAGGGAAGAGAAAGGATGGACAACCTCAAGACAACTAGTGCAAAACACAAATAAATAATGACAATGGGAAGACAAAAAGATACACTAGGAAATGGTGCGAGTTCCATAAGAGCCCTTGGCATAACATCGTTGAATGTTGCTCAAAGAAATCATTGGTGGCTGAGGTGAAAGCCTTTGAATCGGATGCGGGCTCTGACTCTGAGTCAGAACCATAAAAAGGGAGACAAATCATTGATGTAGAACCCAATGCCATTATTTCTACCACCACCAAGGTCCATCCCAACGAACTTGATGAACCAAAGGAAGGTGAGTTCCTCTTTCATTCATAGATGTGGGTGAAGGGAAATCCGCTGCACTTCATCGTTGATAGCGGTAGCCAGAAGAACCACAACTCAGCAGAGGTCGTCAAGCGGTTGGCTCTGCCAACAACACCACACCCATAGTCATACACCATCAGATGGCTCCGCCAAGGGAGCGATCTCCACGTCAGTCGACAATGTTTCCTAGCCTACGACATCAAGCCCTTCAAAGATGAGGTATTGTGTGATGAAGCCCCCCTTGAAGTTTGTGATGTTCTTTTGGTCCAACCTTATTTATGGAAACGTCATGTTGTATATGAGTCTACCTCTCGTAGTGTTATTATTACTTTGGATAAGAAATTATACAGGATACCTGAGGTAGTCCCATCTATCGCCATTTCCTTGATCTTTGCCAAGCAATGCAAGAAGGTCATCTCTCATACTTGGAAGTTAGTCTTCTTCATAATTTGCACTCAAAGTGAGTGGAAGGTTGCAGCCACATCCATAGCCTTTGCAACAGGTCTCTCCACGCTACATAAGCAAGTGGAAAAGGTTGTGGAAGAATACAAAGATATCTTCTCCTCACCCACTGGGATACCTTTGCATTGCTAGGTCAAGCACTCAATCGATCTGACCCTTGGCGCACCACTACCCAATGGGCTAGTCTATCATCGCTCTTTGTTAGAAAATGAGTAAATCAAGTGTCGAATCCAAGAGTTGCTCGAAAAGAGGCACATATGCCCAAGCCCATCACCTTGTGGAAGCTTAATCGTGCGTGTGCAAAAGAAAGATGGGACCTAGCGACTTTGCATTGATTACCAACCTCTAAATAAAATCACAGTAAGGAACCGGTATGTAATTCCCTGAATTGACAACCTCCTTGACCAACTCAATGGGGCCAAATACTTCAATAAGATTGATTTGAAGTTTGGCTACCACCAGGTCCCAATAGAGCAGACCGATGTATGAAAGATTGACTTCAAGTCCCAAGAAGGTTCTTTTATATTATGAGATATTTGCTTTGGAAACTATGTCTTTTACCTTGTTTAGATGCTGGTGGTTAGCTTGGGGCACTCAAGTAGATGGTCACCCTTAATATGGGGTGTTCCTGGGAGCTTCCTTTGATGAGTCATCATGCCACTCCCGACCGTACTTACCACTTTCCATCATTATTTCCCGTCATGACATCATCTCTTTGGGGTAGATTGAACCTAGAAGGGACCATTCCTCATTTCATGGGAAGAAGGGGTTGAAGGCCCAGAGGGGAGTTAGCTGGAAAAAGATAAAATCCTAATGAAAGAACTTTCCAGATGCTTCGCCCAGGGGATCCCGAGAAAACAATGAAAAGCTTCTCCGCAAGAAAATAAGGACCCCATGAAAAGAATAAATAAAAACGCTTAAAGGATCATTTGAGGATAGGGGGTATCATCACGAGCCAACCTTCTCATTTCCGTGGAGGTACTTGTGGGTGACATTGTCCATATCTTTTCACCATGTTAGGGCAGTGGTCTCCAACTCACCCTATGCTATATTGAAATAAAATACAAAGAAAGAAATATAAAAGGTAATTGATGTGCTTGAAAAAAATGCATTATGGATGAAGGTGTGGCACACCCTCCACAAAGGCACCCATAAATGAGATACTATGGACCCTTGCATATCATGAACCCTATGCCCATTGAGTACTTTCCCCATCCATTCCATTTCATTCATATGACTCAGATAGGGTTGTTCCTAGACTCAGCGGGTTTGATCCATTGAAAATAAGTAGCATGCCAACCCTCCCACAACCAAACTTGACAAAACATCTAGTTTATTAAGCACATGTTTGTATGATGTAGTCATGGTGTACATGCTTTAATGGCTCTTTTATTGACTTTATTTACTCATCATGATGCTTTGACTTGAGATCCTTGGAGGGCATATCCATTTGTCTTGCAGGTACATGTTGGTGGCTTTTGTACCCAAGTGGACGATTAGCCGCAGGAAATTACAGACGCATAGAATGGCGACTCACCAAGAGGTGGGGGAAGTCTCCCATAATAGAGATGAAGAGTCTGACGAAAAGAGGGCAGTAGGGACCCCTCCAGATCTAGCCGAGACTATGAGGAGTCTCATGGTCGAATTACAAAGCTGCAAGGCTGACAATGAGAGGATGATGAAAGAACAAGAGAAACAAATAGAAATTAACACAGTTTTACTGCAGAGTTTATCCGACCTACAAAGACAAATGCAGCATGAACCTGAGGTACAGAAACATGGTCATATCAGTGGCCACACTGAGAGGAGCACCTAGAAAAAGGTCCATCCCAAAGGTAAAGGACCAGCGGCGGACGATTCCTCTAGGAAGGAAGCTGACGGTTCGGAGGGATCCTCTAGCAGCAGAACTAGTTCTTATTCTCGAAGAAAATAGAAGAAGCGAAAGCTTTCCAGGGGTCATAAATTCGAAGAATTCAGGAAGGCAAAACCACCCTCCTTCGACGGTGAAATAAAGAAAGGAGAGGAAGCAGAGGCCTGGCTGCTTGGACTAAAGAAGTATTTCAGAGTCCATGACTTCTAAGAAAATTTGAAGGCCCGAGTGGCCACCTTCAACTTGAACGGAAAGGCTTCCATTTGGTGGGAAGACCTTAAGAATGTAAAAGGGATTCACGAAGAAGACTTGTCTTGGGAACAGTTTGAGAAATACTTCAGGAAGAAGTATCTATCGGAAAAATATTTTGACGAAAAGACTAAAGAATTCTATGAACTTAAGCTGGGGCAACTCACCATAGAGGAATATGTCAGCAGATTCCTCAAGTTGCTGAGGTATGTACCCTACATAAAAGCAGAAAAGGAAAAGGTGCAATGATTCATCAGTGGACTACCTAAGGACTATCAGAACAAGATTGAATTTGACGAACCAAAGACTCTAGAAGATACTATCCAAAAGGCAAGATATTGTTATGAACATCTTGGACATCGAACAGAACCTCGCGAAGGCTGGAAGCAGAAGAATAGTTTGGGATTCCAGAAAAAGGGGTTTAAATCCCCAAGATTTAAGGACTATAAAAAGAACTCAAGGATGAGCTTCCCAGCCCGAAGTGTACACTACCAGAACTTTCCCTCCTTGAGCGGAAATAAACTTTCTGGATTTTCCCCAGTAAAGACTGATAACCCAAAGGGAGAACCTTTGAAATGTTGGGGTTGTGGAGAAGAACATCTACTGAGAGACTGTCCACACCGAGAATAGAATAGTCGGAGAATTTACAACATCCAGTAAGCTACCACCATCAATGATGTGGCCAGGAGTGTGACACAAATTTATGCAGCATTGGATAATAACCAAGCTGACCACCAAGCTTCAATGGTGGAAATAGAAGGTATGATTTCCAACCATCTAGTGTCTATTTTGATTGACCCTGGTTCAAATTTGAGTTATATAGCCCCTAAGGCTGTTGATAAGTGTAAACTACAACCACAAAAACCTACCAAGCCATGGTTGGTACAGTTAGCCACTGGCACCAAAAGAAGGGTAGTAGAGGTCATACCAGCCTGCCAATTAATGTTGGGTGAATTCCCCACCCAAGCAACCCTTAACATATTACCCATGGGATCATATGATCTATTGATTGGTATGGACTGGCTAGCCGCCCATAAAGCCAGATTGGAATGTTACCATAAAAACTTAGAATGTGTAAGTAAATAAGGGAAAAGGATAACCCTTCAAGGGATCCGAAAACCTGTCTCGGTGAGACAAATATCAGCTCTGCAAATGAGAAAGTATTGCCGAAAAGGATGTCCCCTATATGAAATACAAGTGTTGAAAACTATTGAAGATGACAAACCAAGCCTCGAAGACCACCCTACCCTGAGAAAATATAGAGATGTGTTTCCATAAGAGGTGTCGGGTCTACCTCCGAGAAGAGACATAGAATTATCGATAGAACTTGCATCAAGAGCGGTACTGGTGTCTAGGACACCCTATCAGATGAGCACACCTGAGTTAGTTGAACTCAAATTGCAATTAAGAGAAATGATGGATAAGGGCTATATCCATCCTAGCGTGTCTCCATGGGGAGCACCAATCCTATCTGTGAAAAAGAAGGACGGTACCCTTAGACTGTGTATAGATTATAGACAACTCAATAAGGTAACCATAAAGAACAAGTACCCCTTGCCCAGGATCGATGACTTGTTCGACCAATTAGGGGGTGCATCTATTTTCTCAAAGATTGATTTGAGGTCGGGATACAATCAACTCCGAATCAAGGGTGAAGACATCCATAAAACTGCCTTCCAGATGAGGTATGGTCACTATGAGTTTGTGGTAGTACCATTTGGGTTAACCAATGCCCCTGCCACTTTCATGTGCTTGATCAACAATGTACTCAGAAAATTCCTAGACAAATTCGTGCTGGTTTTTATTGACGATATATTAATTTACTCCAAGAATGAAGAAGAGCATGAAGAGCATCTTAGGCTTGTGCTGCAAGTTCTAAGAGAACATTAGCTCTATGCCAAATTCAACAAATGTGAATTATTCCAGAAGCAAATACATTACTTAGGCCATGTTCTATCCGAAGAAGGAGTAGCAGTAGGCCCTGAAAAAATCAGGTCTATCATGGAATGGCCTACCCCAAAGGATGTTTCGGATATCAGATCCTTTATGGAATTAGCAGGATACTATAGGAGATTTATAAAAGGATTCTCCAAGATTGGTTGTCTAATCACTGCCCTCTAGAAGAAGGGGACAAAATTTATGTGGACACAGAAATGTGAAGAAAGATTTCAGACACTGAAACATCTACTGACACATGCACCCGTGTTGAAGATCGTCGATCCTGAAGCTGACTTCCTTGTGTGCACAGATGCCTGTAAGGAAGGGCTCGAAGGAGTCCTTATGCAAGGAGGAAGTGTGGTCTACTATGAGTCCCAAAAATTGAATGAGCACGAAGTCAATTATGTGACCCATGATCTAGAGCTGGCTGCCATAGTGCACACCTTGAAAATGTGGAGGCATTACCTCTTGGGAAGAAAATTTGTACTTATGATAGACCACTGTGGATTGCGATATTTGTTTGACCAACCAAAGCTCAATGCTAGACAAGCTAGGTGGATGGCCCTCCTCAACGAGTTTGATTTTGAAATCAAACATATTAAGGGAAAGGAAAATAGGGTGGTCGATGCCCTTAGCAGAAGCATGAAAACAATTCACCTGGCCGAGGTGAGCTCCTGCAAGACAGATGTCAAGGAAAGAGTAAAAAATCCACAAGAAACAGATCCCTTCGTCCAAACCATGACCTCGTACCTACAGCAAGAACCCACGGGGGTAAAGTATGGAGACTACCAGATGATGGAAGGAGGCCTGCTCACTTACCGAAGCAGATTGTATATCCTAGATTGTGACGACTTGAAGAGGTTCATACTGGATGAACTACATAAAAGACCCTATATTGGTCATTTAGGATACCAGAAGATGATCACGACCACCAGGAAACAATTCTATTGGCCTAGATTGAAGAAAGACATAGCTGAGTACCTAGCCAAATGCATAGAATGCCAACAGGTAAAAGCAGAACACTGACACCCAGTAGGATTATTACAACCTCTACCAATCCCAGAATGGAAATGGGAAACCATCTCCATGGATTTCATCACCGGATTACCAACCTAGGCCAAACAGAATGACGCCATCATGGTAGTGGTGGATAAATTGAGCAAGTCTGCCCATTTCATCCCCGTCAAGTTGACTTGCAAGGAAATAGACATCGCTCAGGTATTAGTGAAGGAGATATTTAAACTGCATGGTATGCCGATAGAAAGAGATGGAGTAATACGGCGGAGACACGAAATTCACTCCAACTTTTGGAAATCACTAACGGCGGGTTTAGAGACCAAGTTGTTTTTAGCACAACATCACCCTCAGAAGCGATGGGCCAGATGGAAAGGGTAGACAAATAGTAGAAGACATGCTAAGGAATCATGCTTAATGCATCAGCTTAAGAAGTGGGAAGATTACACGCCATTGGTGGAATTAAGCCTACAACAATGGCTACCACGAATCCTTAAAGATGAGCCCCTTGGAAGTCCTATATGGTAGGCCATGCAACACTCATGTCAGTTGGAGTAATCCCGTAAAAAGAATTTCTTTTAGACCCAACATGTCTAAAAGAAATGTTTCTGATAAATGCATGGTGTTTTGGTCGAATGGTGGTTGCATGCTTATCTTGGAATGACCACATTCGAGTTTATATATATATATATATATATATATATATTTATGAATAAGTGTAGTTTTCCAGGTCTGCTTTCGGGAAAGTTCCCTCACTCTATAAAGTCGAGGTAAGTGCCTAGAAAGGATTGCCTTCGCAGTAAAAACCTTGAGCTTTCTCACTACCAGTCACATAAGCTAATAGCTTAGAGATTTTAAGAGGACCTTCTAGTCGGGTCTTCAAACATGGTGAAATTGCAAGGGCACGAAGAAGGAATTAATGGTAGTTTTTTAAAATCTTGCAGGGAGAGAATGGTATTGTAGACAGATATTTGGAGTTCGGCACCCATGTATCTAGATGCGAGTCCTTTGTACTCGCCGGTCCCAAAACAGACATAAAATCCCGAAATGGCGATATGTGGATGAATTAAGGACCTTTTCGTGGTTAAATTTTTTGAGATACCTTCCTCTTTGCTAGGGTGCGAATGAGATCCTTTCGAGGAGGATCTAAAGATGCATTCTGTTGTTAAATTGGATGAAGGTAAGGCATTAACCTCGACCCCTTTTCAACCTTCGTAAGTAGCGAAGAAGAAATCGGGACTGTCGATTCCAAGACCCATGGAATTACCTGTACCATCTAGCTGTAGGATACACGTGGCGGTCGGTAAGCGTTGGCTTTTAGGCTGCAGGGGGTACCTAAGTGCGAGTTCTCTTATACTCACAAGACCCGAAACCCCAATCCATGAAAACCCAAAATGACGACATATGGATGAGTTAGGACTTTTCGGTGTTTGGGAACACAAAACACCCAAGGAAGTATTTCCTTGTAATCACAAGTCCCGAAACCACGACTTGCGAGACCTCAAAATTGGTCAAGTGTATGATGGCGGGTGTATCGGCTTTTTCGACATTCGGGTGGTCGGTGAATATTGACCTCTTGTATCCGCGAAATTACGATATCTGAAACCCCAACTCCACGGAATCCCGAATTGTGGCGTGACTTGGTTCGGCATTCGGTGTTCGGTGCTCGGAGAAAACCAGTCAAGTTTCCCTTGTACCATGAGTTCTGAAATCCCAACTTGCGAAACCAGAAGAATAGTGTGGAGAAGTGGTTATGCCCGATTATTTTGTACCGAGGGTACCTAAGTCTGCAGACCCCATGAATTCGCCCGATCTTGAAACCTCGATTCATGAAATCATGATGGAGGAAACCTCAAAATAGAGGATCATGTTTAAAGTTTTGACGACTCAGAGTTTTTGAAGCCCAGGAAACCTAGGGGCGAGACCCCTTGTTTCACATAACGCGAAATCGAAAGGAGGAATCGAAATGGATTAGCCGCGGATAATGTTGGGTATTTACGTATTTCGGTGCAGAGATACCTGGCAAGTTCTCTTGTACTGTAATACCAAAAACTGTTTTGTGTGAATTCTGAAATGAGCAGGCGATGTATATATATATATATATATATATATATATATCGTATCTTCATTCGAGTTTTGGCTCGGGGAGGCTTCCCTAATGAAACCTCGTAATTAGCATATCTTTCGAGTTTTTGGTATCTGAAATCGAAGGGTAGAGTACGGGGGCTTAATTAGTGGCGTGAATCTCGATAAATGGTTAAAACCATTTCTAGTTTGGAAGCCCTTGAAAATGAGAGAGAAAGAAATACATGTATGGCTATTTCCCAGTGCGAAATCGATGTTCTTCCAGATGGAGCTATGGTCCTAAGTGATCATATGGTCTGGATAAAGGGATGAGTCACGTATTAGGCCTTGTAAGTCCGGAATTCAGTTCCTCTCCCGGAGAAAAAAGAAAGAAAAAGGCGAAAATTTTGAGTCGAAGTGGATATGTTACAAACATGCTTGAAAAATGTCCCAACAAATTTCATGAGGATAATATCTTGCGGCCTTTAAGCCAATTCCCTGTTTGTAAATTTGGGTGTATTTGGGTGGCATCCTCATCTTCAACAAGAGTGGAAGCGGAACACTTGCATCATATTCAACGGGTTATGCACATACTCGACAACACAAGCTATATGCAAATTTGGAAAAATGCTCCTTCAACATGAGCAGGGTCCAATACCTAGGATAGGCTTTTATTTGATGAGCATGGGGTGCATCTGGATCCAACCAATATCGGGTGATGGTGAGTGACCAGCCCCAATCAAACTCACTAATCTTTGGATCTTCTTAGGCCTTGCCAATTTCCATTGCAAGTTCGTGTTGGGATTCTCCCCACATTGCATGGGCCTTAGCCAAGTGACCATGGGTGGTGGCAGGAAAATTTTTGTGTGTGGGGCTGTTCATAGCGAGGCGTTTGATGATTGGAAGCAATGCTTGTGCTCAACCTTGGTGCTCTCATTGCAGACCTACATCATCCTTTTGAAATTAAGTGAGGCAGATGCTTTAGACTATGATGTGGGGACATTTCTCACTCCAACATGGACATCTCATGGCCTATCATAATGAGACATTATTATATATTGTCAGTAAGTACCCCACTTATGAAAAGGAATGTACTCCATTGTACAAGTCGCCTCCGGTGGAGGCATTACATTCTTCAAAGGAGACAATCATCCACGATGATCATAAGCCTTTGCAATTCATGTAGACACAAGGAAAATTACAATGACCACCATTAGAAATTTGACCCACATGCTTACCTTGAGTTCCATCTCAACATCAAGTATAAGACAAAGAGAAGCAACCATGTCGTTGACTGCCTCAACCCGACCTCAGGTTGCCTCAGTAACCACGGTGCTACACTCCTATACGGACATGGTACCTTGGATGGCCCCAACTCTATGAGAGAGATGATGACTTCACCACTACCTACCAAAAGTTGGGCACGGACTGTATCACTGATTTTCATCTGCATGATGAGTTGTTGTGCCATATGGTCCATCTATCGTTCCATCAAGTAAGCGAGCAAAGTGATTTGGGAAGCTCACTACAATGGGGTGGCATACATACATAAAAGATAGTGGCAATGTTGCAACAACATTTCTATTCAATGAAACTTTGACATGATGTCAACAAGTATATCAAGTCTAGCACGGTTTGTGCCATTACCAAATCAACCATTAGAACATGGCTTGTACACCTCTCTTACTACTCCTGACAGGCCCTTGGAATTCATATCAATGGACTACATGTTGGGCCTTCCTTGAACCAAGCAGGGAAATGGTTGTTTTTGTCGTTGTTGTCGATTTTCAAGATGGTGATTATGAATTAGATGCGTAAAGAAGAGCATGTGACATAGGCCGAATCTTCTTCGAACAAGAGTGGGTACATTTTGGGATACCACAAACAATCATCTGGATCCGGGATAGTCGGTTCCTCAACACATTTGGTCAAGCCACAATGGTCACAAATAGACACCATGCTCACCAAATCTCTGACCTTCCACCCCCAACCGGATGGCCAAGCGAGGTCATCAACATGACGATTGTGCATATCTTGCATATGTACAATTCGAAGCATCCATGCACATGGGATGAAATTCTCCATCTTCAACAAAGTTACAAGAGAGCCATACATATCTCAAGCGTACAACCCCTTTCGGTGGGGTTGGGATTTCAACTCCCATTGAGACCCATGGATGTTGCACTACCCCTTACAGTCACCTTGATCGACTCATCTCTTGTTCCAATTGAAGCTGAAAAATCCTTTTGGTTCATTGAGCAGATCCAACTCTGTCAGTAATGGGTTCAAGATATTTTGTAGAAGTCAAATTCCAAGTACAAACAGTGCCACGATCAAAAGAGGTGCCACATAAGTTTTTGGTGGGAGATAAAGTTTGGTTGCTTGAAAGAGCAGCCTTCTGGGATCCCATCGAGAAGCTTTGTCCACTCACGCTGTAATTTGTTGAGATTATAGCAAGGAAGGTCTTCCATCATCTTTACAATGTCCTAGCATGATGGAGGACAATGAAACTAAGGCTAAGTCAATTAATTAAATGTTTTCTTAAGTCTAACTTAGGAAAAGAACTATTGATGTGTTATAATCTTGAATTGACTTTATTGAGTACTTTTTCTAAAGTTAAAGTGAAAAATAATTTAGGTTGTGGTCTTTTAATCTTGACCGTTGATTTCATCATGAGGGTGAGGGTTGATCTCAACCCTCCGTCCTTTTGGATATTAGGGTTTCACTTGCCCAATGAATAATAGAGAAATCCACTGGGCTAAGAGGGCACCTGAGGAAAGGAGAAATCGATCTACAAAGAGATTGATTGCATATTTGAGTGTGAGGGTTTGCAGGGAGGCAGAGGAGGACTCATCAAGCAGTTATTTTACATCTTCAACATTTAGAGAGGACCTTATCTCATATCGAGGACATCATTGCCAAGTAGCGTAACACCAGCGGACGGTTATGCGATATTAGAAAAGGCTTACAAGAAGTCTCATCGGGCACGTTTTGGTTTAGGGATTTGCAAAAAGGGGTCGTACAATTGTTGGGGAGGAGTTTAGTTGAGCATTTTGCTTGGTATTTGTCTGGGCCGATTTGTACTTTAAGAGAACTCTATATTTCCTTCTTGAATAATAATAAAATTCAAATTTGTTGCACCAATTTTCCCACCTTGGGTTTTCTAGGGACTATTGTCCAAAAATAAGTGTACTTGTGATGTGATTGTTGTCTACTTTACTTTAGGTTCTGGACATTTTTCTTCTGTGTATTTAATTTATTGTGAAGAAAAACCACGAATAATCAGTTAAAATTAATTAATAGTGGTTTAAAGTGTAATGGGTTTTGAGAAAATTTCACATGGTATCAGGCGGAATTTATTAGAAATGATATCACAAGTGCTGAATAATAATAAAATTCAAATTTGTTGCACCGGTTTTCCCACCTTGGGTTTTTCTGGGGACTATTGTCCAAAAATA
Organism: Picea sitchensis; assembly: GCA_010110895.2. Classification (NCBI taxonomy): domain Eukaryota; kingdom Viridiplantae; phylum Streptophyta; class Pinopsida; order Pinales; family Pinaceae; genus Picea; species Picea sitchensis. The sequence goes on from SNQJ01S0142022.1 coordinate 38,157, forward strand.
AGTGTGTACTTGTGATGTGATTGTTGTCTACTTTACTTTCAGTTCCTGGACATTTATTTTCTACTATGTATTTATTTTATTGTGAATAAAACCCTAAATAATCAGTTAAAAGTAAATTAATTGGTTTAAAGTGTACTGGGTTTTGAGAAAATTTCACATGGTATCAGAGCAGGACTATTAAAGAGGCAGTATCACAAGTGGGTTTTCAAGATCCAACAGAAATATGAAGTTTTAGGCACAAATATAAGGTAGTCATCATCTTTCCTTACACCTAGGGTTTCTGCGCTAGGGTTTCAACATAAAAGGGAAGGAGAGGTAGGGTTTGAGCCGTGAAGGTTTGAACATAACGCTTTCAGAAAATGGCCATAAGTTTGAGGGTAGAAGACAAGTTACAATGGGATCATAATTACCCCACATGGAAGGAAAGGATGACAATGATATTGGAAGTTAATGATGTGTCAGAGCATGTCAGTGACAAGGAAACAACTCCCATAGATGCAGTTGAATTGGTCACTTGGAAGAAATTTAAGGCTAAGGCCAAGAGCCAGATTCTTGATGGGATAAAGGACCATGTGGTCCCACATATTTCAGGAAAAGTTGAGGAAAAAAATATGTGGAAATCCCTAAGTGACCTCTACCAAAACAAAAATGAAAACAAAGTGATGGTGCTACGCAAGTAACTGCATGGAACCAAGATGGCCAAAGGTGAGGGTGTAATACCTTATATTACCGGGATAAAACAAATTAGAGATGAGCTTGTAGCAGTGGGAGAAACGACTGAAGATCCTGAGCTAGTGTGTATTGCACTAGATGGCTTTACTAAGTCATGGGACGTTTTTGTCTGTGGGTGGTAGCTCGGGAGAAGCTCCATGATTGACAACGACTGTGGAATGATTTGTGAAGGAAGATATTTGAATTAGTCAAGCAAGACCATCATCTTCAACTCATGTAGAGGAGGAAGAAGGCTTGGCCCTTGCAGGCAAAGAAAAGGGAAGGAAGAAGAGGAAAGGTGAAAATAAAAACTTTGACTTCTCAAAAGTCAAGTGTTCCCAATGTCACAAGATGGGTCAATTTGCATCACAGTGTCCAAAGAGAAAGAAGAAGAAGCCATAGATGGCAGCTTCAACAGCAGTGGATGAGTTTGCCAAGTCATTTGAGGAGGATTTTGCTTCATAGCCTATATGTCTTGTACAACTGTTTCACACATGTGGTTTGTATATAGCAGTGCATATTGTCATATGACAGGGCGCAAAGAGTGGTTTACTAAGCTACACGAGGGAGGTGTAAATCTAGTCACCGAGTTATGAGATGACAACCTCTACAAGGGGCAAGAAGTTGGCACAGTCTCATTTCAGAGGGAGTCTGGGAAACAACTTTGGTTTAGTGATGTGTTATATGTTCCAGGGTTGACCAATAACCTCATCTCATTCTCTACTCTTGAGGATAAGGGATATGAGGTCACTTTCTGTAAAGGAAAGGTGTTCATCAGACTGGGTAGGTCAGGTGAGAAGATGGACATGATGATCGGGGTTTGAGAGGAGAAGGTCTACAGGTTATAGGTTCATCCAGGGATAGAATTAGCGAGTTTCACCATAGATATAGGTGAGTTGTGGCATAGGAGGATGTCACATACTCATTTGGTGCTTTGGGGAATTTGAGGGAGGAAGTCACTGGATTGCCTAAGATTACAATTTAGAGACATGACCCTTGCAAGGGTTGTGCATTATTCCCGGAAACCCTTTCCATCTAGCGAGCATAGGTCTAAGGGAGTACTGGATATGATACACTCTGACGTATGTGGGCCGATGAGTGTGGAGTCAATGAGTGGCTCCAAATACTTTGTCTTTTTTATTGATAACTACTCCAGGACGACCTAGATTTACTTTCTAAGGACCAAGGGTGAGGTCTTTGGGAGGTTTCAGGAGTTTAGAGCTCTGGTGGAAAACCAGACTGGGAGGAAGATTCGGGTCTTAAGATCGAATAATGGGGGAGGATACACCTCCAAGGAGTTTGAGGATTATTGCATATCAACAGGGATTAATAAGGAACTCACAGTTCCTTACAATCCTCAACAGAATGGAGTGGTTGAGAGAAATAACAAGATTGTGGTTGGAGAAACACGAGCGATGATTCATGATCAAGGACTACCATTTTTCTTATGGGTAGAAGCGAGCAGTGAGTCAGTATATTTGCAGAATAAGAGTCCCCACACATTTTTGGGGAATCAGACACCTAAGGAGACATTTTCAGGTACTAGGCAAGATGTGAGTCATATTTGCATATGGGGTAGTTTTTATAGGAGAATCCCCCTGCGGACAAGTGGATTTCCTCTTGGATACTAGACCCCTATAACCAAGACAGAAAGGTGCAAATGTTGAACACTGAAATTCCTTCTAATGAGGCTAAACTAGTAAAGGAATAAGAAGAGAGGAGTATAAGTACATTTAATGACGTCTGTCCTTGCTCGATCTAAGCTGATCTTGATCTCCAAGCTCTTCAGAGGGTTCTTCAATCGAATGAATTGCAACGAAAAAACATACATCCTATTCCTACCATGATTAGCTTCGAAATAGATCTATAAAAAATAACAAGTTCATGAAACATACACAAACTTGAAGGAAACAGGCCAAGCACATATATATATTAATGAAAACAAAGCAAAGTACTTACAACCATAGATGTAGATGCAACAGCTTCACCAAGCTCTCTTTCTCCAAACCCTTTGCTCAAATGATCCACAAGGAGAATGACTATGCTTCACTGATATCTTCCTTATGAGATCATAAGTTTGATGCCTTCAATGTCTCCCCTTTTCACCATGAAGAGGCCTCCTTATATAGGCTTGGAGAGGCCCAACCACCTTAGAGATTCTTGGGATAGGTTGAGGATCTTTCTCCATCAGTTGTGGATCCTCCCTAAGAT
>SNQJ01S0142023.1:0-24742 GCA_010110895.2 Picea sitchensis
AATTAAACTCCAATCCAACTTATATTCCATTAATTTAACATAAATGATATGTCACACAATGACATAATGTTTACTCTAGAAACCCAAATGGGAAAAACAAATTTCAATGGTTACTCAATTCTCATTTTGAGAATATTTGGTTACAATGTAACTCGTGGATCTTTGTGCATACTTTCCTCTTTGTCCAAAATACCCTTTGAGAGTCGTGTCACAAGGACAAATAGGAGATCTTGGGGGTAATGGGAAGGCCAAGAGACCAACCTTTTAGTTCCCATTTCTCTCTCTCTTTTTTGCTCCTATTTTCATTTTTATATTTTATTTTGTTTTACTTTTCTTTCTTTGTCTCATTTAATTTATAAAATTTGCATTGTCCTTTAGTATATAACCTTCATTAATTTTTAAATTACACTTGTAGGTATTGATTCTTACAATCATTCCCATGTTCATATCCATTTCAAATCAGGCCTCCCCATTGAGAGGCTTGTTTTTCTCCAAAATATTAGAGGACCAATCTAGAACAACGTGTCATCTTTCTGTTTCTCTTGAACATGGATCTAACTATGAATGTTGGATTTTGTTATTGGCTCGAGTTCTTTCTATGGATTTATCTCTAGTTCCTAGATTTCTTTTTCCTTCATTACAAAAGTATCATCATTGACTCTAAGATCTAAGCAATATGAAGATCCAACTCTTCACTCAGAATTCATTCCCATATTTAGAGTGCAAGTCTCTTGCATTTTCATACTTGGATACAATCTATCTTGGAAGTTAATGAATCCAAGTAGAATTCTGGTTTTATTGTTCAGTGCGAATCGAAAAAGCTATGCTATCATGTAGAAATTACACAAGAGGATGTGTAGATGACCTCCTTCTACTAGGACCAATTGGTTCCTAGAATGGAAACAATTTTCTTATGTTGCACATGCTTACCAACACTCTATCCATGCAACAACTTCACTTGGGTGAACTCCTTAGTGTGCAATCATAGAACCTTGTTTCACCCAAAATAGTTGACAAATCCTACACATGTATAATTGTAGGTGGCATTCATCAATAGGCTATAGTCTTGAGGATGAAGGCCTTATCACCTTAAAATTGCTCACTTGCACCATTTTTAGTAGTTACACATGAATACATCACAATTGGCATGCATAACCCTCATTTGAAGCCCCTTTCCATCATCACATGACCTCAAACTTGTTGGAATCAACCTAGTTAAACCTTGAAATTGACCAAAAGAGGTTATCATATATATTCCCCCCATTATGTGCATGCATATAGTGTAGATATACCACCCAAAAGTTGTGCTTCCCTTTAAAATCACTAATTTTGTTTATTTATGACCCCCATCAATGCACTCCAATTTTTATAATGGGATGTTAATTATATGTGAAACCATGTTAAACCATAATTTCTATTTTTAACTTTGATCTAGTCATCTTTAAACATTGTAAAGAGGGTCATGTCAATGCAGTTATCCACTACACAACTATAATTGATTCCCGACCTATCATTGACAAGAGTATTGAGTTATGGAAAAGGCTTTCTTTTTCTTTCTGTGCAACTGTTGATTCATAATATGGATAGTTAAATAGAATATTGTTTCTTGGTTCTACATGTGCCCTGCCAGATATAAATTTAAATTTTGCATTTATTGTGGAAAATATCGTTTTATTATTTATCTGCAACTGTCTGTGTCCTTGAATTGTAAATGGAACCCACCTAGAGAAGGAAACATGGGCTAGACATCTTACAGAAAAAAAGACAAAATGTGGGAAACTCTAGGAAATGGGGAAGTCTCAGGAAACAGGAAAGTAAACTACCATCAAAAAATAATATCTTTGACTTTTCGAACTATTGTTTCATCATTCATCCACTTTAGTACACAAGTTACATAAAATTCAGATGCCTAGATGATAGACTTGTCATTGTTGTCTTTCATATCAGATTTGAAATATCAAATCGTTGTTCAGATTCATATCAAAACATAGGTTAAAAAATCTAAAAGGTGAAAATAGAGCATGAAGTTGTGCGCTAGTATCATAAGTACAACAAAATGACTAATGGCACCATTGTAAATTAGAGAACATTTCCTTCCTTGTGCTTAAAAACACCATTATTTTTAAATGCTTGGTTGTTAACTGTTTTCACTGTATATAGTTTTTTATATGGTTTAGTATTTCTTAGGGTATATTGTAGTTCAATATTGTACTTGTGTTTTATTCCTTAATTTTTATTAATGAATGTTATAGATGTTTGGGAATTTTTTTTGCTCAAAAATCCTTTTATAATTGGCTCAAAAATCAAATTTTATTTTTTTTGTTCCAAAATCATTTTTTTTTTTTAAATAAATATATGTCGTTGCAAGAGAAACAACCTCAATAAATCTTGCGATGAAATTTCTATACAAATTACGAAAAATTATATAGCAATTTTTTCGCAAGATACCTTATTCTTGTCGCTCTTGCGACGATCCCTTCGATAACTGATTTTTCGCAAAATTTCTCCCACTTGTCGATCTTGTGACAATCTGCCTATATGGTCGCACATGTGGTGATCTCCCTTTATTGTCACTCTTGCAACGATCTCTCTAACCTGTTGTTCGTGCGACGATATCTCTACCTTGTCTCATTTGCGACGATTTTTATTTCTAGTCGCTCTTGCGACGATTTCCCTCCTTTGTCGCTCTTTCGACAATTTCCCTACTTAGTCATTCTAGCAATGATATTTCTTCTTTGTCACTTTTGTGACAACTCCCTAGTGTCGTCTCTCTTGCGACGTTGTGTCAGGTTTGTCACATGTGCCATGTCACATGAAGCGACGTTTGGGAGACCCAATATTCTTCGCAATATCCACAACATAACATCGCAAGAGCATTGCAAAATGACCCAAATTTGCTTGTTTATTATTTTGAAGAATACTTCTTTATCTCATGATAGTTATATAGAACAATATTCCATCGATGAAGATTTTAAAGAAGTATATGAGAAGCTAACCCATGGTGCACAGGTAGAGAACTATTGTCTGTAAGGAAAACTACTCTACCATCTTGGAAAGCTATGTATTCCTACAAGTGAACGAGTCCATGTAATATGAGAAGCTCACACTTCTCTTGTGTCTGGGCATTTTGGGGTAGGAAAAACTATGGCTCATTTGCAAAGGTTTTGTTACTGGCCTCAAATGAATGCAATTGTAATTAAATATATAAAGGGGTGTATGATGTGTTCTACTTGTAATCCCACTAATAGAAAACTTGGGCTATACTCACCGCTTCATGTTCCATCCCATCCATGGGAAAGTGTCTCCATGGATTTTTTAGGGGGTTTACCAATGACCAAAGGGGGTCATGACTATTTGTATGTTGTAGTGGATAGGTTCAACAAGATGTGTATCTTGATGCCATGTAAAAATCATATCACTACTGAGTAGACTACTAATCTCTTCTTTCAATATGTTTGGGTTCACTTTGGGTTACCCACATCCATTGTCTCATATCAATATACTCGATTCCTTGGGGAATTTTGGACTAGCTTGTGGAGGATGATGGACAACAACTTGAAGAGGAGCACTGCTTTCCATCCATAGACTGAAAAAATACAGAGGTGGTAAACAAAACAATGGTACTTTTTCTTAGAGACTATTGCAACAAGCATCCCAAGTTATGTGATGAACATATACCCTATGTACAACATGCTTATAACTGATCTTTACATTCTTCCACTCAGAGTTAACCTTATGAGACATGTTTTGTGTACCTATCCAAGGTTCCTTTGGACTTGATGTATGGGAGAGATGCCGATGTGAATGAAGAATGGATAGAGGACAAAGCCCACAAGTTCATCTAGAGGATCCAATAGGTGCACCAGGAAGTCAGGGAAAGCTCGACATGACAAGAACAGGGTTGATCACCAGTTCCAAGTTGGAGACTGGGTATGTATTCACATCAACAAGGAGAGATTGAAGGGTGAAGGCAAGAAACTCAAGCCCATTCGTTATGGACCCTTCACTATCTTGGAGAAAAGTGGTACCAATGATTTTCTTCAAGATCTTCCACCTTATATGCAGATATACTCAGTTGTGAACGTTGAGAACTTGACCCTTTTTGAGCCTCCCATGATCATGGATCAAGATTAGGAAGTTTCAATACCTTCAGTTGATGAGTTTTCACCTGAGTACTTGGATGAGTTACAGGAAGATATCATCCTATACAGAAGGACGAGGACTTCGCGTAGGGGTGATGTTGATTTTCTTCGAGTAGGCTTAAAGGGCACATATCCAAGCAAGACAAAATGGATTGAGAAGGAAAAAGTGAGGGGACTCTTCCCTCACTTACCTGTTGATTGATGAAAGATTTTTGTGGTCCAAAAATCTCTCAGTGGGAAGGAGTGATCCAAAAAGAATCCAGAGAAGTCTAAGAACAACTCAGAAATCGTAGAGGCAACTAAGGATGCTCAGAATGGCCCCAACAGACAAAGAAAGGGAAAAAATTCAAAGTTCCGAAAACTCAGTGAAAATGAAATGATCGCAAAGAGCGCATCACAAGATTTCTAACGACGCAAACAAATCGTCAAACGAAGTTACAGATTGAAATATATTCACATTCAAAGTTTGGTCAACCTAGCCCAGTCAGCAGGGGATGAGTCAGCATCCGTACTGCTGATGTCAACATCTGTACAGATGACGTCAACATCTGTATAACACACGTGGCAGGAGTAGAAGGTGACATGTGTCATGTTGACATCATCATGATGACATGGCAACACCAGAGGCTACCATGTGTCAATGATTTTTGTCACTTTCGAGTTGATCTGTGGTCCAATAGGATCATGCCACATGGCAGTCCGTACGGTCTGTATGATGACATGGAATGATGACATGTCATAGTGATGTGGAATTCTGACATGGTAGAGGAAAACATGGTCCAGTGGGAGGCTTCCACGTGGCCTTATCAGGGGATTCCACATGGCAAGCGGAAAAATCACAATGACAACCCATGAGCAAATTTTGAAAAAAATTAAAAGTTTGGTGGGTCCGCCAAATCTGGCGGACCATGCCAAAATTGGTCGTGATATGACCATTGGAGATATGGATAGCACCACCGCTAAACATAGTAGAACAACTTTGTATTATAAATATATATTACAGTGGATTAAAACCCAAAAGAGGGAGGCTCGTGGGTTTGACCCCAAGACCTCCTCCCCACTATACGCCTTTGTATTAACGCCCAAACCAACATGCCAATGACCTTCTTTGTAATAAAATCCCACGGATAATACTTAAATTTTGAGTCCACCCAGCCCTGGGAGGAAAGCGCACATACGGTATGACCTCAGGCACACATTTCTATGAAGTCCAGTAATTAATTGTAGGTTGCAGAGAGGCACGAAAATCGAGACAAATTTCTTCTTGGGCTTGGGAGTGCCAAAGTCAGATCAAGGTGTGGAGATAGTCATTTTTTGGTAATTCAACGCCACGAATCCAATGGTGCTAACTGTTTTATGATATGAGCATTATTTCTGTAGCTTGATTTCAGAATGAGGTATACTTATGTATTTTGCCAAATTATTTTGCTGAGTTAATGAAAGAACCTACCCATTTGAGAGCAGGACCCAGAGATGTAGTCCACCAGGGATGAACTTCGTTATCAAGTTTTTTTGTTCATATTTGATGCTTATGTCTCTTCATTTTGAGCTTTCCCTTCTTTAATGGTGCACTTTAATTTATGCTCATTTAATGCAATTCTTTATAAGTCACTCGATGAAAAGATCCCAGATCACTACCCAATGAAGTAGAGGGTTTGGAGGTGCTATCTTCTACAAATTCCTCTACACAATTTACCATAGTATGAAAAACAATATCAAAATTGAGACCAAATTCATTCATAATGCTCCGCATGAGTGGAGTAATGGTTGCATAATATTTGAACCTACATTTAGGATGAATGATCCAAGCTACGATGGCTCTAGTATTCTCACTTGTCTTGTCCCTTCCCCCAATGCCAATCAGAGCATGCAATGATGCAAGTAGTTTTACTATAGAGAAACACACATCCCTCATGTCTTCTCTCATCCATAACACCTCACAAAGATGAGTAAATTATTTAATATTAAATCTAACATCATCCTATTTTAAAACAACAAGAAATTGTTTTCAAATTGTAAACATCCCGATCATTTTAGAAATTTGAAATTATACATAATAAATAATGAAAGACTTTGTTTGGAAATTTTTATTATTATTCTCATTCTGAAATCTAAAAATTGACGAGGTGATTGAACAAGATGACTCATTAGAAAGGTGATACATTGAGGTGTTTTAGAAGATTAATAACGCAAGGCGTTTAAGCATATATTTTTCATTTTAAGATTCTATGATTGTTACAATTACCACATAAGAATTAAATAATACACTATTGCATCTCTTTCCTTATCATTGATCCACAATAAATAGTAGAAAACTGCATAGTAATCACACTCTTTTACTCATAAAAAACATTTGAAATCATTAGCACTACCTATTGTTTGAAAATTGGTTGTCACTGATGTCAACCCTAGAAGAAGTCTAGAATCCTCTAGAAGTGATGGGTGTATTTGAAGAAGTCTCCAAAGTGGTCTCCTTATGACGTGTCTTTAAGCATGGCCCTCATGGGAAGACACTTTGAAGAAGTCTACAAGAAGCCCTGGAAATATAGTTAAGTGGTTAAAAATCCCCGGAGGTGTGGTCATGAATCCTGAAGATGATTGAAGAAAAAGAGTATGAAGGATATTGCAAATGCATGCAAAACATCCATTGATTGATAGCCCTCGTCAAGCCGTCTCCAATGGTAGGTGGCACGCCACACAGTTCCTCATGGTTGATGAGTTATGCCCTCTTAAAGATGAAGCCCCAAAGTATGGTCAAGAATCCCCACATCTAAGGTCAAGAAGTTATAAGTTGGCCCTAAAGTCAAGTAAAGGAGAAAAAGTTGTTGCAAACAAGAAGTTACAAGTCAACCCTAAATTCAAGTAAATGAGGTACTTGGAAAAGTATAAATACACATTAAGAACCTCTCATTTTCATTATTCAATCTTATTCAATCTTTTTACAATATTGGCAGTGAATTTCAGAGGAAAGATGAAGTGAAGAAGGGTGAAATTCCAAGGGAAGATGAAGCCTTTTGATGATGTGTTTTTTAAAGGTCATCTTACCATTTTCGCTATAACTTTTTTTTTCTAGAATGATTTATATAGTGAAACTGAGAGGTTATGGAGAAGACATATCAAGGTATAATTGTTATGAAATTCAGCTTCTGGGTCATTTTAATTTTGGATATACACTCTGTGGAATATAGGGTTTTTGACTAGTCCCGTAACTAGTCTCAAACATGTGTTCCGGGTAAAAAAAATCATAACTTCTTCATAGAGGATCCAAATTCCGTGAGACCAATTGAATTGGAAAGAGTATAGTCTATAGTATTTTTTTGTGATTTTTAGAATCATATATCAAATATTGAGCACATGGCATGTTGTACAAGTACACTCTTCGGAATAGGCCAAAATTCAGGAATGTTTTCCATTTTCGCTATAGCTCATTTTCAATGACGTATCAAGGAGTGAAACTTGGAGGAATTTCAGAGAAGATATCAAAGAAGATTGGGTAAAATTTCCAGATCTTGATTCATTACATGTATGGAGTTATACTTGTTAGAAGTTAGGGTTTGTGACTAATCCAGAAACTAGTCCCAAACATGTGTTTGGGATAAATTTAAGAAGTGATGTTGGGGTTTATATGTGGACCCATGTGGACCTAGGATATTTATATGGACCCAGTTTCTAAGTGGACCCATGTTGATGATGTTGATTTTGTGGTGGATCTAGTTTTGATGATGATGAAGTATTAGTATCAGTGATAGGTTTTGATGATGATGTATCAATATCAGTGACAGTAATAGTGACATTTTTTGATGATGATGATGTATCAGTATCAATGGCGATAACAATTATAGTTTGAGTCTCCATTTATATTTCAGGGAGGAAGGAAGGGGCAAGTAAAGGGGGTTGGAGCCTCCTTCCAGTTGGAGCTGGAGAATACAAGGAGTTGTAGCTTCCTTCAGGTTGGAGCCTGTAAATTAGGAGGTTGATTCCTCCTTCCAGTTGGAGCTGGAATATCTAGGGAGTTGTAGCTTCCTTCAGGTTAGATCCTGTAAATCAGGGGGTTGGTGCTTCCTTCTAATTGGTGCTAGATAATTTTAGAAGTTGGTGCTTCCTATGAATGTAATCTTCTGATACATATAAGAATGCATTTCATGGTTTTCTCCCATTTGGGTTTCCACGTAAAATTCTTGTGTATTGTGTATTTATGGTTATATGTTTATGGTATCTTGAATGAAATCATAAGTGATAAATTGTTGATATCTTAAATTCTTGCACATTGTGATTAAAAATGGTAAAAAAATCTCAATACTGGTTCACCCCCCCTCTCAATATTGGTGAATATTCCAACAATTGGTATCAGAGAGGGTCCTTCAGAAACAGTCTAACCACTAGAAGGTATATCATGGAGTGCACTAAGAATGGAACACTAATGTTTGTTGGTTAGAACTATACCTTCTGGAGAAGAATGATGAAAACGTTTCTGGAGGCACATGTATTTGATGTTTGGAAAGCAGTAGTAGACGAATACAAGGCACCTACCACTCCCCCAACAGATAAACATAGAAATAAAATTTTTGAAAACAATTCGAAGGATACAAATGCTATTCTAAGTGCTCTAGTTGATTCGATATATGTCAAGGTTATGCATTGCGACTCTGCAAAGGAAGTGTGGGACAAACTTCAAAATGTTTACGAAGGAGATGCCAAAGTCAAAGGGGCCAAGCTTCAAACTTATAGAGGTCAATTTGAACAACTAAAAATGAAGGAAGAAGATAATATTGTAGCTTATTTCCTGCGGGTTGATGAAATAGTGAATGCTATAAAAGGATTAGGAGAAGAAATTAAAGAACCAATAATTGTTCAAAAGGTACTACGGTCTCTTCCAATGAGATTTGATCCTAATATTTTATCCCTAGAAGAAAGAGAAGATCTTGCTACATTGAGCATGGTAGAGTTACATGGAATCCTTACATCTTATGAAATGAGAACATAGCAGGATAATCCATCCAGGAAGGAAGCAACTTTTAAAACATCAAAGAAGACAAATAAGAATAAGCAAAAGTCAAAGTCAAACTACAATTGCAATGATGATTCTCGTGAAGATGAAGAAATAGACAACTTCGTAAGGAAGTTGAAGAGAGGAACTGACAAGTACAAAGGTAAAATTCCCTTGAAATGTTTTAATTGTGGTAAAATTGGTCAATTTTCTATTAAATGTCCTTATTCTAAGAATATAGATAGTGATGAATAAGAATCTCCCAAGAAAGAAAAAAAAATATTAGAAAGGAGACAAGAAAAGAAACAAAAGGAAATCCTTCAAGAAAAACCTCTACTCAAGAAAAGATTGTTCCTTATCAGATGAGGATAATGATAGTGGCAATGACTCAGAAAGAGTACTCTTTATGGCATTAAAAAATGATGAGGATGATTATGAAGAAGAAGATGAAGTAGATATTGAAGCATAACTAATCATCACCTTAAGTGAGCTAAAAAGAGAAAGGAAGAAAAACAAGTCACTCAAGGAAGAATTGATCAAGCTAAAGGAGTGTTCTCAAAATCCCAACTCTGAAGAAGTCCAATAGATCATTATGGAGCTAAAGGTCCAAGTAGAATAGTAAAAAAGGATTGAAGAAACACTCAAAAGCTAGTTGGAAGAAAAGGAGAAAATGAAGGAGAGATTGGAAGAAAAAATATTCTCACCAAGGAAGGAACTTTAAAAGAAAGACATGCAATAGACAACACCAAAATATTGGATCAAATCATCAGCAGTCAAAGGCCATACTATGACAAGTCTGGACTAGGATACAAACAAATGCATACTGAGAAGGGTTCAAGCTCCATGACGATAGAAAAGGAAGCATAACAAAAGAGTTATGCATAAGTCATCAGAGGTCCCATCAATAAGGAAGAATGCAAGCCTTCAAAGGAGAACATTCGATAAATTGAGAAAACTCAAGAAGAAGATTATAGAAGAACTTCACTACCTAGAATATCTAGAACTCATAATCAATAACCAACGATGGAGAGAACTCAAGAAGAATATTACAGAAGAGCTGTACCATTTAGAAGATCCCCCACACTCAGGTACCAAACTATTTTTCTTGGTTTATGTTATTCCTGTAGCAATTTTGGGGACAGGGCTACAAACTATAGAGCCTACGCTAAGAACAAAGGCAACTATGACGACTACTCTAGAAATGATAATCTCAGAAGGCCTCATGAAGCATATAACATAAACTATAATAGTTTTGGCTCATTAAATAATGAAGTAGAATGCTACAAATGCAAGAATTTTGGACACATGGCCAAACACTGCAGATTGAGTGTTCTTCCAAAGGAGCCAAAGTAGGATTTCAACAATCATGTAAAATAACCATCAAGGATATGGAAAATGAAGCAATTTAAATTGAACATTGAAGAATGTTTGAATGCTCTACAAGCCCAAAGCAGTAAAAGTGATCGGTACATTGACAATGGTTGTTCAAATCATATGACAGGTGACACAAACAAGTTTGTAACTCTAAATAAATAAATAGATGGATCAATTTCATTTGGTAATGATAACTCAGCCAAAATTATAGGAAAAGGAACATTCAAGCTTGGAAGTAAAGATGCCATGGTATAAAATGTTCTACTTGTTGAAAATATGAAGCATAATCTGCTATGTGTGAGTCAAATGTGTGACCAAGGACACACACTCCTACTCAACTCAAAGAAATGTCAAATAAGGAAAGAAGGATCAGGAAAGTTGGTGGTGACAACAATAAGGACTCCAAACAACATGTACATATTAAATGAGATAAAAAAGGAAAGATGTTGCTTGGGAAAGGAAAATGAAATTTGGATTTGGCACAGAAGAATGGATCATATGAACTTTGACAATCTTGTCAAAATCAAAAGAAAGGAAGTGGTAAGAGAAATGCCTGAAATTTCAAATCCAACCAATATTATGTGCAAGCACTATCTACATGGAAAAAAAACAAGAACTAAGTTGAGAACAAAGGAATACTCTACAAAAAAAATATTGGAGATTGTGCACACCGATCTATGCAGACTGACAAGACTCCATATGAACTATGGAATGGAAGACCGGTAAATGTCAAGCACTTTAGAGTGTTTGGAAGAAAATGTTACAATAAAAAGATAAGATAACAAGATTGAAAAATTTGACTCTCGAGTTGATAAATGTATACTGGTTGGATACTCAAGTAAAATCAAGGCATACAAATGATACAATCTAATATTCAACAAAATATTGGAAAGAATCAATGTAAAGATTGATGAAAAAAATGTGTTGAAGACCAGAGAACAAAACATAAATCCAAAAGAGAAGGAAGTAGAAGAAAAGTTAAAAGAAGAAGAAGTAGTAGAAGAATAAGAAAAACAACAAGAAGAGCAACAACCAGAAGTAGAACAAGAAGAAAATGACTAGGAATATATTCAAATACCTTCTAGGACACGTAAACATCAGGTGCAGAAGAACCATCCACCAGAAAAAATTATTGGAGATAAAAATGCAGGAATAGAAACTAGAGGAAGCAAACAAGCACATACACCATAACAAAGATATCTATCATTATTTTCCAAAGTTGAACTAAGCAACTTTGAGGAATCCAACAATGAAGAACATTAGATCAAGACCATGGAAGAAGAATTGAATCAAATAGAGAAGAACGAGACATGAGAACTTGTTCCAAGACCTAAGGACAAAAATGTGATTAGTACAAAATGGGTGTTTAGAAACAAACTAAATGAAGATGGACAGGTAACAAGAAATAAGACAATGCTAGTATGCAAAGGATATGTTCAAGTTGAAGGAGTAGATTTTGAAGAAAATTTTCCTTATGTTGCCTGAATGGAAGCAATCATAATGATCTTGGCCTATGCATGTTCCAAAAGGACCAGGGTCTATCAGATGGACATAAAATCAACATTTCTAAATGGAGAATTAAAAGAAGATTTCTACATCGAAAAAACACAAGGGTTTCTATTGTCATAAATGGAATATTATGTTTGCAGATTGAAGAAAGCTCTGTATGGACTCAAGCAAGCCCCTAGAGCCTGGTATTCAAGACTAAACAAGTAATTACATCAACAAGGATTCAGAAAGGGAAATGCATATAACAATCTCTACATAAAAGTGGATCTAGACAACATACTTATTAGTGAAGTATATGTGGATGACATAATTTTTGGTAGTGATGACGATAGGTTTAATACGAAGTTTTCTAAATACATGAAGAGTGAGTTTGAAATGTTTGTACTTGGCGAGTTGAATTTGTTTTTGGGACTCCTGATATCTTAGCTAGATGCAGGTATTTTCATTTCCCAAACCAAGTACATCAAATAAATACTAAAGAAGTTCAATCTTAGCTAGATGTGTAGCCATTTCCAAACCAAGTACATCAAATAAATACTAAAGAAGTCTATAATGGAAGATTGCAAACCCATAAGTACTCCCATGGTGATCGCTTTCAAGTTGATAAATACTGATGAATCTAAGGAAGTAGTTTGTGAGACTTCAATGATTTAACACACAGTCTTCCAGTTTATCGTGGAATACTATATGTGACAACGTCAATACCATATGTTATGCAAACAGTGGGACATGTTGCAAGATTTCAAGAAACACACCTAAGGAAACTCATGTTATGACAATAAAAAGGATCTTCATATATCTCAAAGGAACAATAGAATTTGGATTGTGGTATTTGAAAGGGAATGAGATAACTATGGTATCCTACACAAATTCATATTGGGAAAGTTGCATTGAAGATAGAAGAAGTACCAATGGAGAACCTTCTACTTGGATGATTTTATGGTGTCCTAGTTGAGTAAGAAGTAGTCCTCAATATCATTGTCTATGAAGAGCATAATATATTGCGTGAAACAACATGTTGTACCAAGGTCCCTAGATGAAGAAAACCCCAAGAAAAATATGACGAGCTTATTTTAATATTTTGTGACAATACCAATGCTATAAGTATCTCCAAAAATCTAGTGATGTGTCTCAAGCATATTCATAAATATCAAGTTCCACTTTCTATGGGAACAAGTCACATGAAAGAATATCAAGTTGGAGTACATTGGGATGAAATAGATTAAGATATTTTCACCATACCTCCCTATGAGATTTTTATATCCTCTATAGAAACGGAGTAGTTTATGCCCCAAAATGATCTACATGACATTTTGCAAAGAAGAAAGGGGGACAAATGGTAAGGAGGAGTTACTCTTTGCCATTGATGTCAGGGGGAGAGAGAAAGATCAAAAGAATGAAGATAGGGGGAGAAAGAAATGAAGACAAGGGGAACAATGGTCACATGGGGAGAATGAGTGTTTCCATAAATTCCAAAGGGGGGTATTTTTGGATAGTTGGTTTGGAAAATTGTTTTTCATTGATGTATACCCTAGAAGAAGTCTAGAATCCTTTTAGAAGTGATGGTGTATTTGTAATAGCAAGTCTCCAAAGTGGTCCCCTTACAAAATAGCTTTAAGCATGGCCCTCTTAGGAAGATGCTTTGAAGAAGTATACAAGAATACCCAGAACATGGTTAAGTGGTTAAGAAGATCCAAAGGTGTGTTTATGAATATTGAAGATGATTAAAGAAAAGATGTTGGGCTTCAAAATAGTCCCTATTCTCACCCATTATTCACCAATAATTCTCACATTACTCCATATTACCTTCATGTCACCTTCATTCCACCTCCACATCATTACATTTATCCTATAACTGGTTATAACATGTTTTCCAAAGTTTTACTAATTCTTTTAACATTTTAAAGTGGATTTGTGGTTAAACTTTTAGAAAATAATATAATTTATACTTATACCTAACAATTAGAATGAGTTTGGTGATACGTAGGTGATTTGAAGCTTCCAAGACACTCTATGTGGCCTCCAATACTCAAATCGAATTCCCTTCAAGATATGGAAAGAGATTTGGATAAAGGTCAAAGAGATTATGTGTCTCATCATTAGCTATTGGGTTGTAACTATATGAGATTTTATGGATCTAGGGAGAAAATAGCGGATCTCCATTAATGGGTAGCTTCTTATTTTCTTGTATAAATAGGAGAGCCCTCTCCTTTCAAAGGGAGATATGATATAGGAGAGAGATAGACATGTGTGTGAAGTTTGGGAAATGCTCATGTTTGAATTGATAGGTTGATTCTTGAGGTTGGTCAAGAGGAGATTTTATATTGGAATGAAGATGTACTCATATTCTTTTGAATACAAGACATGCTCCATTTTGATCCATTCCTTTGTGTTAAGATTATGGTGTACCTACTGAAGGATGGAAGGGCCCCATGCACTGATGCCAGTACTCCTATGTGTTGTATATAGTAGGTAAAATTTGTCATTTGTATATTCATGTTATTTTTATGTTCTCTGCTTTAGTAGTTTAATAGACAACTTTAAATCCTCGCATATATTGTGTTGTGCCTAAGATTAATGACTGGGTTGTTAATAAATCGCTGGAGAGAAATTTATATGACATGATTGCACTCACCCATTTTGCGCCGTTGTCGGGGAGGCACAAGTTAAGATTGAAGTTTAGTTAGATAGGTTTACTTTTTCATATCTAATTGCTAGAGCATTGATTTTCATATTGTGGATAATTTCTTGAATGAGAATTCAATATGAATCTTGCTTTCAACAGTAAGGTATCACTCATTTGCTATTTTGCCTTTTATGTTTTAAAGTTTTTTTATTTAAAAAAGAATTAGTTAAGCTTGCTGATAAATGTGAAAAACTATGAATACATCTCTTCAATAAGAGTTTAGTCTTTCTTGCATTTACACTATCTAAACTAGTTTGAATACCTTGGACTAGTTTGAATTCTTTCTGCTTTGATTGAATGAAGAGAAGTTGTTGATATGTGATAAGGGATCTAAGTGAATGTACCTTCGAATGGAGTTTTAGCATTTCCTATATATACAACACTTAGATTAATTTAAGAGTTCTTTTATTTCATGGTTCAACTTGTGAAACCCGTGACAACGGATCTCATAAAGGAGTTTGCTGTTTTTATTTTTCTCTTCCATACTTAGTTAATTCTTACATTCGCTTTAAAACCCCCCATTTCTTTACTAACTCATCTACTCTAATGAGGAATTTGAAGATGATAAATAGGTACTTCTTGGAGAGAAAGGATAATATCAAAGATTGGTTTCAAAATAACCTTGCACCAAATCCAACGATAAGACAGGTTACTCACATCCATGCAAACAATCAGGTAAACATTCTAAATCTTGATGTGAGCATTTTCAAATTTTTAGTCCCAGATATTTCATTGGAAGCATTCATTTACTTAGAAAATAAAACATCTTTAAAAGTTAATGTAGAATAGATTAAAAATACAAAATAAATAAAACGAGATCTCATAGAATTTTCTCATATGAAATCTTGCATGTGTTTATGCTAACCCGCGACATAAAATAAAAGTGCAAACAAACCAAGAGATTAGTATGCTCTCTTCATGCGCTCCGAGCGACATCAGAAGATAAAAACTGTAATCGATTTATTTCAAATGAAAATACTCTCGCTGGAAAATTGATTTGTGCGTTTTATAGATTATAAGAAATTTACAATTATTTGTCGGCCAAAAGTTAACATCGCTTGACACGCTACTTGATCTTTATCCAGGAAAATTGGTGAGTTAAACTTAACACCCTTGCTAGCTAGATGATAACAAGTCATTGAATTAAAACCCCTCAAAGCATCTAGTATTGGTTCAGTTTAAGGTTTTGTGTAGCCTACATCATTATCTTGTACAAGTTCAGAGGAGAATACAAATTATGAAGGACAACTTCTATGTAAAAGAAAATAATTAAGCTCAATATTTTCAAAAAAGTTGTCTATCACTGGCACTTGAAATACCACCACTACATTTGTCCCTTAATAGAAAGCCAAAATAAGTGGGAATGTATCTCGGCCAAAGATGGACTCAAGTATTTATTGAATATTTATTTAAAATCCATGTACACCTAAAGAGTACGCTACTTTTGAAAAATACTCCATAACAAATGTCATTCATCCATGGTGCACCTCTGGTTGTCCATAAAAATGATGTCATCACTTAGTGATCAGAATGATGTTTCTTCCTTTCAAAAACCCATCAGGACCCCATGGAAATTCCTTGTTTCAAATATGCATGTATGGATAAGCCAAGGAATCTTCAACATGCTCATGTTCACTAGATAGATAATATGTAGCAAGGGCAATGCATGCAATTATTCTTGCAAATGGTAATATTTTTCCACTTTTATGTTTCATAGGCATCGTCATGCCCCGCTGAAGAAAAAGAATGCTTAGAGGAGGCATAGCTGACATTAGCAGAAGGTGCGAGCCTTATCCCGAGAATAGCCGGAAACAATCGAGATCTCATGGCCTGTGCCATTGCAAACCCTCCGTTCCTTCTTTGACACAGACACTATTAAACTTCAAATGGTTCTGAGAGATTAGATGAGATGAACCTAGCAGTGGGGCTTTCTTGCACGATGCTCATAGATCCCTCGAGCATGATATCCACATCCTTGAAGTTCCTCTTTTTTCTTAATGAAAAAAGCGTGCAGGAGGATTCAGATTGAGACTTGACGTGTTGAAAGAGTTTTCTAAGAATCCGACCATCTGGCAGGTCCATGGATTTCCTCGGCTGGTTGGGCAGGGGCCTTCTTTGTGTGTGGGGAAATCCGTGCATCGAAAGTATCTTCTTTGCTCCCTCTTCGTGGATATGTAGCTGCATTTCTCTTAACATTCGAAGTTGTTGATCGACTTCCTTGGTAAATTATGGGCATCCCCATGGAATCACAGTGACCCAATAGACTTCCTAAACTTGTTGGCGAAAATGGAAACCCCAACACCCGTACAGATAAGGGATCTCACTCATTCTATTAAATGTCGTTTATTTGGAGATTATGAGATTCGATTTTGTGCTAATATGTAATCCAGTTCTGAGATTACGCGCGCATTTTCTGAAGAAACCCCTCTTCATTTCTGTTGGTTCCATTTTCCAAACTGAAATTTTCCAAACTGAGTCAAATCCAGTCGTGATTGAGCATGAATCAGGAGCAATTCAAAGAGAACAAACGAAAATTACGGTGTGACTGCCAATCTACAACAACGTGGAGGGTTTTCAAGTGTTGTTCCGGGGCAAAAATCGACGTATGTTTTTCACAGGAAATTTTAGCATTTCCTTCAATTGAATCAGGAAAACTCAAGAAAAATTACAAGAATTTAGGGAGCAGGGTGACAATTTTTCATAATCCTCAGCAAGAAAACATTTCTTCATTTACAAAGAATTTGTATTTGTCTCAAAATTGATATACGAGGATGGGTATATCAAATTTTTGAAGATCAAGGGTTAAATCAAACATAGTGGGTATATTTCTTGATTTTTTTTTACAAAGAGGTACATTCTTTTGATTGAAAGAAAACATAGTATATAATGGATGAAGTAGTTTTCTTTGAAAACAATGATAAATGGCAACAATAGCATATTTTCATTGGGAAGGAATGACTATTCTCTTGAATAGGAATAATGTATATATGAAGTTGATGAAAACAATGGACATCTTCTTATTTGTAAGCTGTAAATTTAATTGTCCAAAATAATGAATCTTAGAGAGGCAGATTCTTGATTTTCTTGACAACAAGGATAATTGTCTTTAGTTTATGTTTTTCCTATCTTTATAAGCAAATTCAAAAGAGAAGGATTAAACATAGGGATCAAACTTGGATGCTAAAATAGGGTATAGAGATTGAAGCATCAATTGATAAAAATGACCTCAAGACTTGAACCAACAACCTTCGATGCCTCTATTTAACATCCAGACTGTATTCAGATGCTTGAAGTTAAAAATTGGACAACTTTTCTCCAAAAGTTTGAAGGACATAATATAGAAGTTGCAAGTCAGTTTTCTTTGAAATTTAAGAAAAACAAAGTCAAAATTGGGGGGATGGAAATTGACATAAATGAGGATGTTATTTCAGAGGCCATAGGATTGCCCAACATTGGAGAGAAATATTTCAAAATAAACATTTTCAGAAGAAATCTTGGGTACCATTTGTTGTGACCATTTGTTATGAGGTCTAGGGTATCATCTATCAGCCGGAAATATGGAACCCAAAGAAGTTGGCTTGTGCATCCATGGGATGAGTTGGTCCATATCATCCAAAATTTTGTAACTTGTGAAACTAGGTATAGCATCATTTACCTTTGTCACATCAAGTTACTACAACATTTGAGGGGAGATTGCATGATAAATGTTCCTCATTGTTCTTCTAAGGAGTTTAATTAAAATATCAAAAAAGGGTGTGGAAGATGTAGAGAGAAGGGGATTTCTAATAATCAGGTATCCTTTAGAAATCATTTTGATATCTGAATTGATGAAAAAGGGAATAACTTGGCAGTAGTTTATAATTGAGGAAGGATTTTAAAGCAATGTTGTCTAGGAAAATGAAGCTTGAAAACATCACGGAAATTACGACACAACAAATCTATAATACCAAGCTTCTTGCCATGCACATGTGTTATCTGACAAAAACAGGGAGTAATTTTACTTTTCATGGTTATTTCTTTAAGAATAGATTGATACCATTATCATGGCACTGAGTTAATTTAAACACTTTGATTTTTCTTAATCAATTTTATTTGGTAATGAATTCTGTATAAGAATCAGGAAGGAAATGGCCATTTCTTCTTGAACACACTTATGTTTTCTATCTGCCAAGCCTTTTTTTTTGCAGGTTATAGGTTGATCAAGTGATCAATAAGGAGATTACATTGTGACGACAATTGATCTTCCAAAGACAAATTTCATGAGAACCAGTTCATGATTATAACCAAAATTTTCAGAAAATTACAAGTTCTTGCAACTTCCTGTAATAGCTTAATGGTTTGACATGTTGCATGACAAGTTAGCAAAATTCAAAGAACCGGGGTTTGTTTCTAAATGTACAATGATGGTGAAATACCTATCCACCCTTGAATTCCACGCCTACAAGTAGTTGGTCAATACCGGTCAAACTCAACTATTTTAGTAAAAAGTCCAAAATTAAAGAGCGGATTTGCTATATTTGAGAAATTGGAGCCATAATTCATTTATTTTCCAACAAGAGTCATTATCCATTTCCATTACTTACATACCCTCCACATTTTTTTTTCTTCAATCCAACCCACCAATAAAACCAACCATGGTCATCTACAAGCTGTTCGGTCCACTTTACCTATTCATTGTCAGTTTCCTTTTTCGTACACTTGCAAATAAAACCTTGATTCCATACACCATTGAGTCCATAGTCCTTGAGTCTAAATATTTTTCTAAAACACCTTGAAGCTTGCATGCCTTAAGGGCAAGCTATCATGCCGATAAACAAAGGAATACATCAATGTCCCTTGTTCATCGGATCTTCTAAGTATTTGACAACAAAAAATTCATTCATACTTAGCAAGTACGTGTTCGGCATCTTGACTCCCCATCCTCATTTTAAAGATGGAGCTCTACGTTGACTAGTGGTATCCATCAATGGCCACTAAGTTAAAAAATTATTGTTATGTTCGACACCGAAACATTTATTCACAAGACAAGAATTGTGCCAATGAGCTGAAGACTCAGAAGACCAATCATTTTCAGGTAGCAAAGAGGATGACAATTACTTTCTATGTAAATGACTTGAGGATTTGTCAATAAATAAGGTCAAGTAAATTCCCACTTTGTATACCTTCCAAGCCTTATACATTTTCAATCGCATTCAACAGCAGATTCCGAACATTCAACAAAAGATCCAACAACAGACGAAGCGCCAGATGCAACAACAATAAAAGATTCACTTTTGACCCCATCCACCATTTTCACAACCAAGTAAAGAAGATTTACAACGGGACTCTTTGCAGCCACGTGTGCACAACTCTCATCCATTTTGAAAGGGTAAGTTAAGGTACGATATTTTCTAACTTTAACCATTTAATTCCTTGAAAGTTAGAATGATAATTTTTGGAAAAACTTCACTTCCTTTTCTCATCTTCCTTTTGTCAAATTGCCAAAACCATCAATTGAGGGGGAAATGCATTCACATTCATATGTTACCACATTCATAAAACATTCATGTTACATTCAAATCCCACATACTTTCAAGATATATTTACTATTACATCATCATGAGCATATAAAATGGCTTTTCAAAAAAAAGAAGAAAAGTACTTAAAAGATAATTGAATGACAACACAATCATGGTTGTCACACAAGAACCAAATCCATGATGCATTCCAACAAAAATACTCAGCAATAAAAATCACATTATCAATATGCAAAGATCATACATTAAAGTTGAATGAAACAAACAAAATATAGTTGAAACACAAGAACCAACCAAGCTACAGTTCATCAAAACACTTTGCAAAAGTTAAGTAAATGATATCATGCAAAGTTTAAGCCAAAAGCTCAAGTATCAAAAAGTAATAGATTGCATGAGGACATGCACATCTTTAGTTTTAGTATATGTTGGGCCTCAAAATAGTCCCTATTCTCACTCCATTATTCACCAATACCTTCACATTACTTCCATATTACCTTCATGTCACCTTCATTCCACCTCCACATCATTACATTTATCTCATAATTGGGTTATACATATGTTTTTCCAAAGTTTATGAATTCTTAACATTTTAAAGTGGATTTGTGGTTAAACTATAGAAAATAATATACTTATACTTATACCTAACAATTAGAATAAGTTTGGTGACATGTGTAGGTGATTTGGAAGCTTCCAAGACACTCCTATGTGGCCTCCAATACTCAAATTAGAATTCCATTCAAGATATGGAAAGAGATTTGGATAAAGGTCAAAGAAAATATGTGTCTCATCATTAGCTATATAGTTACAACCAAATAGCTAATGAGATTTTTATGGATCTAGGAGAGAATAGTGGATCTCCATTAATGGGTAGCTTCTTTATATGTTCTTGTATAAATAGGGAGCCTTCTCCTTTCAAAGGGAGATATAGATATAGGAGAGAGAGATGATATATGTGTGTGAAGTTTGGGAAATGCTCGTGTTTTGAATTGATAGGTTGATTCTTGAGGTTAGTAGAGAGGAGATTTATATTGGAATGAAGATGTAACCATATTCTTTAGAATACAAGACATGCTTCCATTTTGATCTCTATTTTGTGTTGGTACTATAAAATACCTGGCGATGGAAGGGCCCTCATGCACTGATGCCAGTACACCCATGTGTTGTATATAGTAGGTAAAATTTGTCATTTGTAAATTCATGTTATTTTTATGTTCTTGTTTCAGTAGTTTAGAATTCTAAATCCTTGTACATATATTGTGTTGTGCCTCTAAGCTTACGAGTCTCGGTTGACATTAAATCGTTGAGAAATTTATATGACATTGATTGCACTCAACAAAGAGTATGAAGAAAATTACAAGTTCATGCAAAACATCCATCAATTGATAGTCCTTGGTTTCATCTCCAATCTAAGAGGTGGCACACCACGGTGTTGCATAATCCAAAATACAAATATCATAGTTTAATAAGTTAGAATAAAATAATTATTAATTTGTGAATATTAAATTCAATAATCTAGAATATTTGATTAATAAATGGAGACTTTTAGAAATACAATATTATGCTATAAAAGATAGGACTCTAGAAAGGTGTCATATCTTAGGCTCTAAATTAGGAGAGTATTGTTATAAGATTGTTAAGATAGAATTTATTGTAAATGGACACTTGTTTATTTAATAAGTGATCCATATCTAGAGTTTGTTAGGACATTTAGCTTATATATAGCTCATTGCAAGAGTATTGTGTTGTTCGGGTGTAAACTCTTGCAAAGTCTCTTATGTAATTTCTTTTCCTATTTAATAAAAGTGTGTGTCTGAGGACACTTATGCTTCATAACGACATCCAAAGCCACTCAAACATCTGATTTGTGTAGTGCTTCTCACTTGCCTCTTGTAGCATAATATTTAGTGATCTGAGACATCACTCCAGCATCCGATCTTGACCAGAACCGAAGTTGTTGGAGCTATTTCATGAAGATTCAAATTCAAAGACAAAAATTTCCTTGGAAACAACTTGATTTTTTTTCAAAGGCCATAGTTTACTTGCTGGTATATCAAAAGATTCAAGCATATCAAGTGATTTTTTTTTTTTGGAAGTAACAATTTTTTTTTTGTAACTCAAAGTCTTTTTACTTTGAGGGGGGGCAAAATTGTCAGAGTATTGTAAAGTGTAAAATTTTGAAAGCTCCTTGGAATTTGACTAGAGCCCAGTGCCAAGCTCAGTCATTTTTCTCTTGTTTCAATGACTATACGAGGGTCAAGGCCAAGCCCCGATAGATCATTTTTTGTGTGATGTATCTAGTGTGTTTCTCATCTTGATATCTCTTTGCTTGATTCTTTTTTTTGATGCGTAAATTCAACAACTACAATGTCGAAATTAATTAATTTGTTCTCTGACTCCGATAAACTTGAAGGCACAAAATCATACAAGACATGGAAACGTCTCATTGAAAGCACTCTCATTTACAATGAACTTTGGCGTGATATTTGTAATGAAGATACTAAGCCAACTAAGCCGACAGATGCAACTGCATTAGCAAAATGGGAAGTTAAAAATTCCAAAGCATTAGCACTTATTAAATCTTCAGTTAATGATGAGATGTATGTTCACATAGAAAATACTACTGATGCGTGGTCTGCTTTGAAAGTTTTTAAAGATTTATTTGATACTCAGCCTGAATCCAAGAAAGTTGATCTTCAATTAAAGTTTCTTCAACATAAATTGACTGAAGGATGTGATGTACATGAATATATTTCCAGACTTAAGAATATTAAGCATGAAATACTAAACATTGGTTTTCAAGCAGTAGAAGATAGTTTCATGACCACAATCTTAATCGTTGGATTGCCTTCTTCCTATACACATTTTTTGGAAACTTTACAGGTAACTGGAAAGTTAGACAAGCTTACATTTGATGAACTAAGTGAACTATTATCTCAACACAACAAAACTTTTGGAAAAAAAAAACAAGTTGGAGAAGATGTTTTTTTCACAGAAGCAAGTACAAGTAAGTCTTCAAGTGACAGTTATAGCAGCAGAGGAAGAGGAAATTTTGTACAAGGTCATGGTCGAAGCCAAAGTAGAGAAAACAATTTTCAAGGTAGAGGAAACAATCAAGGCAGAGGCAATAGTCAAGGAAGAGGGTATTTTCAAGGCAGAGGAAACAATCAAGGCAGATGATATTTTCACGCAAGTGGAAATAGTCAAGGCAGAGGCTATTTTCAAGGCAACAGTCAAGGCAGAGGACAAACTCCACACATAAATCAAAGCAGGGGTAGAGGACATAATTTCGACAGAGGGAGAGACTTCAGTCAAATTGTTTGCAGAAGATGTAACAAAGTTGGTCATTATGCAGAAGATTGTCGAACTTCCATATATAAAATCTCCAAGTTTCAGCAAAACACAACACAGTTTGCAAATGATCGAAATGATGATGATTCAGAATATGTGTTTACCTCATCTTCAACATTACAGATTTCCATTGATTTTCAAAGTGATTATGAAGATGCTTGGATTTTAGATTCAGGAGCATCTCAACACATGACTTTCAGACGTGACTTCTTTTGGAATTTTCAAGAATGCCATCTTAATTTTGTTTTTCTTGCAGATAATACCAAACATACTCCTTATGGAAGAGGAGTAGTTAAAGTTTATTTACCTGATATTGGAGAACGAATGATTTCAAATGTATGGTATGTACCGACCTTCAAAAAGAATTTATTGTCTTTAGTCACAATTCGACAAGCAGGACATCATGTGATTATGGAAGATGGCTTAGTTAAGATTAATTCAGTGAAACAAAATATGAAAACAATGATGACAGGTTATGAAGATGGAAAACTGTTAAGGATGAAAGGAACAATTATTCCAAGACATTCAGACTTTGCAGGAACAGTGAGTATAGGTATCTCCCCTATCAGATTGTGGCATGTGAGATATGGACATCTCAACTGCAAAAACAAGGGATGGTTAAGGGACTTTCCACTTTCAAAAAGGAAACTTCAAAATGTGAAGCATGCTTTTATGGCAAACAAAGTTGAGAAAGTTTTTCCACAAGTTCATGGTGTGCAAATCGGCGGTTGCAACTAGTTCACAATGATGTCTGTGGACCCCTAGCAACTTCTTTCAGTGGTTGCAAATATTTTTCACTCTTTGTTGATGATTTTAGTAGAATAACTTGGGTTTACTTCTTGAAGCAAAAGTCAGAAGTATTTGAAAAAATTAAGATTTTTCGACAACTTGTTGAAAACGAAGTTAAAGAAAATATAGGTACACTAGGACAGATAATGGCGGAGAATTCACTTCTAATGAATTCAACACTTATTGCACTGACAATGGGATAAGAAGACATCTTACTAATTTCTACACTCCACAACAAAATGGAGTCGCAGAACGAATGAATCACACTTTGTTAGGAATGGCAAGATCCATGTTAAGTTTTAAAAGGTTAAGTTCTACATATTGGGCAGAAGCAATCCATACAACTATCTACTTAAGGAACAGATCTCCAACTGCTTCTTTGGATGGAATC
>SNQJ01S0142024.1:5134-24742 GCA_010110895.2 Picea sitchensis
ATATTTGTGATGGTTGAATCTCGAGGAGGATACTTCCCTTGAACACTGAGGCACAATAGCAGAAACATGACATGGACCAAAAAACGATGATGCAATGGATACTGTGACTTTTGTCGGGTGACCCAAAGGAGTAGGAAAAACTCAGAGGATTGGTTCAGTGCAGACATTCAGCAGAGTAAGATGTATGCAAAGACAAAGTGTCGTGCTCAAGGGTGACTCTAAGAGTTATTTGGTAATGTTCTCAAAAACTGTTTGGCTTGCATCTTTCAAATTTTTCCCCCATCCAGATAGATGAGTACCTATTTTTAATTTAACGAGCTCAAGGAGGGTAACACATGCTCAATATAACTCACCTTCGATAAGTTCCTCTTCCTTTGTTTAATGAACTGGAAGAAGTAAGGGTTCGGTCTCGTATGGGCCTGTCGATGTTTGTTTTAGCGAGTCCAAAGACAGAAAACTCGAAGGTTTTTCATGATTATAGAGTCTGGAAAAATACTTAAAAGAGAACTCTCTCAGTTCCTTTTTCGTACAGTTAGTCTCACGAGGCTGAAAAAGAGATAAAATACCACTCAAAAGATGCGCTTTCAAACCTTTTAACGAGTGGAAAAGGAAGCAAGATCACTCGATAATATTTTCATGTTTAGAGAGTTTGAAAAGAGCTTAAAGGAGACTCCATGGGGTTCCTTTTTTGTGTATCCATACAGGTCCGAAAAAGAGATAAAAGTCTACCTAGATGCATTCTCATGTATTTACAAGCACGAGAAAGAACAAAGACTAAGCTCGGTATGCCCCCAGCTTGAAAGTTAGTGGCTTAACTCCAGAAAGATCATCAAAGGTTGGAGACATGCCCTCCAAGCTTCGATTCATTCACCAGCTCTGAGGTCGTCACCAATTTCTCTAGTAGATGAGAAAAAGGAGAAGGGTGGATGAAAAGAAGGTTCAAGAGAGGTGACTGTTTCATTTTTTAATGAGCTTGAAATAGGAAAAGAACTATGCTTAGGACCTTTGTTTCATTTTTTAACAAGCTTGCCACAGAGAAGATAAACTATTCTCGTGGTTGCTTCTTGATCATGGCTTCTAAGAGGATAATGCTCTGGAAGGATACCATGTAAAGGGACAAAACTCGGTCATGGATTCCAAGAGATCTTTGTCGGATGGAAGATAATCACTCTGGAAGGAAAACATGTCTAGGGTCTTGACAGGGGTAAGCAGATCAGGCTCCAATAACCCTACCGAAGAGATCACCATGTCAACTACCGGATCCAAAGCATCAAAAGTTGAAATCATGGGAGACAATGCCACATAATTGGCATGCGGTGAGGGCGATACTATCTGCATATAAGAACCACTTAGGGAGGTAACCCAATTAGGGCCAATGAATGAAAGTTGATCAATAGTCAAAATTATTCCATTGTGATGGAAAGATATCACACAGAAAGAGTGGATACAATAGATTTCATGACATAGACATAATCCTGCCCAACGAGTAAAGTGAAATCCAAGGGGTCTCAGACTACCATGACATCAATAGAGACAGTTTTCCCTCCCAAAGTTACAGGAAACTGAGGGAGGGTCCCTAAAGGTTGACTAGTTCTTATGTTAAAAGATAACAAATTCTAGGTAACCGACGCAAGTAGAGTACAACTCAAAGCGTGCCAAGCAACAGAAGACAAAATACTAACGGACGCACCTTCATCTATCAGTATTTGAGGAACGTCCCGACCACAA
Organism: Picea sitchensis; assembly: GCA_010110895.2. Taxonomy (NCBI): domain Eukaryota; kingdom Viridiplantae; phylum Streptophyta; class Pinopsida; order Pinales; family Pinaceae; genus Picea; species Picea sitchensis. The sequence goes on from SNQJ01S0142024.1 coordinate 6,863, forward strand.
ACCTGTACTATAATTTGGAAAGGAATGTGAGAGGGAAGATGAGGTCCAGTTAGTGCACCCCTATCAAAAAGGATGGCCTCATTACTTGGAGGGGGTTTCGCAGGAGAATGAGGGATGTCCCCCAGCATGGTAGAGTCTGTATCAACAAGAAAAACATGGGCAGTATCGAGTTTAATTTCTAGAGGGAGAGTAGGATCGACCGATGATTGGATCGGATCGACCGCGTAGGCACTCTCCAAAGGAAGAGTGGGATTGACCAATGATGGAATCGGATCAACCAGTTTGGAAATATTCAGATGAAGGGTGGGACTGACCGAGGAAGGGACTGGATCAACCACTTTGACACTCTTCGGATGAAGGGTGAGACTGACCGAGGAAGGGACTGGATCAACCACTTTGGCACTCGTCAAAGGAGGAGTGTGATCGACCGATGGTAGAACTGAATCGACCACTTCAGCTTCATTCTCCAAGGGAAGAATGGGGTCGACAGGTGGAAATGGATCGACTGGTTTGGTGTCACTCTCTAACGGGAGAGTGGGATCGACTGAGGATGAAAATAAATCAACCACTTTGGTGTCACTCTTTTGATGAAGAACGGGGTTGATCGATGATGGAACTGGATCAACTACTTGGGTTTGTGGTTCAATCGAGGAGGAAACAAGATTGACGACCTGATCAACCAGACTGACCGGGGATGGAACCGGATTGACCAGTCCATCAACCAACAATGGGTTGGAGGAAATCTTATGATAACATTTTGGAAGTTGAAGTTTTTCCAAAAGAGAAGAATCCTCGTTCATACAAGGACAAAGGTGAGAGTAATTATTACCTTTACATAACATGCAATCGAACTTGACAGTTTTATTCTTCTTACCAACCTTAATTTCACTAGTTGACGAGGTATCATTGGCATGTCTAGCAGAAGCCGACGACATGGAAGACCACATTTCTAAGACCTTGATAAGACTGGGGCAATCCCTCAGAAAGTGGTCACCCTTACCAAGACTGCAAGGGAATTTGGGTTTCGGATTCTTCATTTTAATCTTGTTGACCTCATCAACACTCCTAGTAATATTAACAGTAACTGGTTTCTTAGAGCCAACATCTAATGTTGTTGGGGCCTTGGTCCTTTTTGGGCTCTTCTTCGTCTTATCTTTCTGTTTCTTCTTCTTCTGATCAACCTGGCTACTTGCTTTAGAGCTTTCACTAGGCGAAGAAGGTGAAATGGAAGGATACTTAATGGGTGAAGAAAGTGAAAATTTGACGTGAGGTTGATGTGTGGGTGGTGTATTGACATCCAAAGTATTAGGTGTAGCTGAAACATTGGGAGGATTCGGGATCACCGGAGTGGGGAACACCCAAACTGGTAATCCGATGGTGAGTCCTGGAAGACTCAGTGTGGCAACATATGGAGGACCAAAGTTTCCAAATGAAGGAAAGGTATAAGGTTCCCCAGGAGAAGGGGTTCCTCCATTAGTACTCCTAGGATTTGATGCCATTAACACTGACTCAACCTAAGGTTCACTAAGTAAAACGAACAACACACGCTACGAATCTGAGAAGCAATCAATCAAACAAACCTTCCTACGATGAAACCACTAGTTGGTGATGAAATCCAACGTCGCGAGATCAAAATAGGAAGAGATCAAAATAGGAAGGGGCGGGGATAGAGTGGATGGATCAGTTATGTTGGCGACCTTCTTAACAGACTTACACCTTGGTGCAAGCTTCCACGCAATAATTGTGGATTTACCCTCCAAGGAGCTCGAGTGAGTTTGACCAATGCCTATTCCAGGTACAGTGAGACTTCCCTTCACCGTCACCTTGTGTGAGACCCTAAATATTGTGGCTACTAAGGTCACCAACCCGTAGTCAGCCCCTTGGAGGGTACAATCGACAGTCAAGTCGGAACGTATGAGCAGGATAACAAGTCCAAAATCAACTTGAAAGGCTCCCACACATAATCATGGGTATACCTTCCAGTGACCCCCAATATACGATCCGACCACTACAAACGGTTGAACCACGGAGGGATAATCTCCGTAACTCACCCGAATGCGACCTCGTGCGTAACCCCTGTGTGAGAGGGGGATCCCAGCAATCCAATATGACAATTGGATTTGACTCTCCCTGCCGTAAGATACTAAGTTTGTTTGATAGCTTTGGAAAGTTATCCTTTCAACCCATTCCAAAGCTCTACACCTTAAACTAATGTAGGTTTGCTAACAAAGATGTAAAAAGTCTGATAAATTTTAGTTAAGCGTTGATTTTAGTGGTTGTTGTTTACTCAGAGGGTGTATGAAAGTGAAACTAATGGAATGATGACTCAATTCCCAAAAAATGCATAAAATATGATAAGCAATCATTTCTTTTCAATGAATGCCTATTTAAGGGAAAGAGAAAGAGTCATTTTCACTATCAAACACTTGATAAGGAATGCCTTCAATCAATTTTGTTCTCAATCAGATCCAATATGATGCTACAACATTTCAGAAATGCAAACTAATATGAAAACTAATCATTAAGATGTACTTTTTTTGTTTGCATGCGAATGATGATCAATTCAATGAAAAACTTGTCCTGTCAACTACCCTTTCAGATCAAGGAGATTCGGACAAGAAAACGAAGATTTCACACAAACAACACACCCTTTTGCAATCAAAAAAGAGAAAGAAAATAAAAAACGCAAAAGGAAGGAGAAATAAATTGGATCAGATGACTTCAAAGAACCAAATGAGAAGAGTCACAGACTTCTAATGTCCTTCACTAGAGTTCTCGCTCAGTCGGATAGGAGAGAAGAAAGCGGGGGATTGATTTCAAGCTCTCAATAGCAAAAACTCAAAAATAAGGAAAAAGGGAATAAAATCTGAACAACAAGGTGTTTAATTATTAGGAGGAAGCATGTCAAAGGTCAAAAGAAGAAGCATTGAATCCCAAAGCAGCTCAGCAAGTGAAAAAAAAACAAGGTTTGATCCTCCAAAAAATGCAATTTTTGAAAAGGTTTTGTGCAAAAAGGGGATGGCACTCTGGTGTAAGGGACACCAGAGCATTATAACACTCTGTCCAACACCTTTAGGGATTTTTGGCACTCTGGTAACATGGGCACAAGGGAGCTAGGCTTAAAAAACTCATAAAAATGTCCAAAAACACAAAATTTCAGTCAAATTTTGGCAGTCAACTTGAATGTGATGGGGTAAAGAGTCAATAAGCATATGAAATCAAACAAATGGGGTGAAAAGGGTCTGAAAACAATCAGGGGTAAGACAAGGTCTATGAGGAGAAATCAAAACTAAAAAATTTCGATTCGATCCCCTGCGGAGTCACCAATTTTTGTTGAAGGAAAATCTCCCTGCGGACAGGTAGATCTCCTCAAAGAGTTAGACTCTTAACTCTAAGAAAAAAAGTGCTTATCATGGTCACTGACTTCCTTTTAGGCCTACACAAACTAATGCATGAAGAGGAAGGAGGAAATACATACCTTTTACCGACGTTTGTCCCTGCACACTCCGAGTTGAACTCTGATCTTGAGCTCCTCGATAAGCCCTGTAGATAAACAAAGTACAACCACTTCCTATTCTATTGAGATTAGTTCAAAGCAGACCTATCTACTTAGAGACAAATTCATGTAATGTCAAACACAAATTAGAAAGAAACAAGCCAAGCATATTACATTAATGACAAAACGTTACTTACAACCATAGATGGAATGTAGCAGTTTCATCAAGTTCTCCTTGCCTAACCCTTGCTCAAATGCTCCATGATCAGAATGATGATATATTTTTTTATTAGCCTCTACTTCACTGTGTATCACGTATGAGATCATAAGTTTGGTATCAGTCTTCATCCAGCTCCCCTTTCACCATGAGAAAGCTTGCGTATATAGCCTTAGAGAGGCTCAACAACTTGAGATATCTTTGGGGTGAGTTGAGGATTTTTCTCCTTCAGTTAGGGATCTGCCCTAATATCATGGCTTGATTGAGGATTCCAATCCAACTTCCTTCTAAGAGTGAAAATATCCTTCCCCCATTCTTCTCAACAAATCAACTGTTGCCCAGAATAGGTAGCGCTCCCTCAAAAGGGCACTCATAGCGTTATAACGCTCCCTAGTGATGTATAGGGGATTTCCAGCACTCCTGAGGGTAGGCGCGCTCTTGCAAAAGGGAAAATGAGTGTTATAATGCTCCCTCATAGCTTATAGGGGGGCACCAGCACTCCTGAGAGAGGTATAGGGGAGCGCTCTCCTCCAAAAACTCAGTTTTTTGAGTGCTTTCAGATGGCAAGAGGTTCATAAGCCTGTTGACTCATTTCTCTTCTTCCAAATCAAATTTTTGAGGTGTTTCAAGTGTCCTTCTCATGTCATTATAGGCACAACATAGGCATCATGGAAGTATTCTTTCTTTGACACTTCCGACACTTGTGAGAAAAATGCGACACTTGCGACACTTATAATTACGACACTTGTGACACTATCGAAGTGAGTAATTTCGATGTGTAACAATCTTCCACTATTTCAGCCTCTTGAATGTTGTGGACAGTCCTCATTGTTTCTCCTTTGTGAGGGAAATCCCCATATAGATTATTTTCCTGACATTCCTAACATTGCACCGGTTACTTCCTTGTCCTTTTTCCAAATGGCTCTACAGTATTGTGTTCATTTTGTGTGACTTGGCCATGCTGATTCACTTGGAAATTATTCATGAAAAGGGGTGGCTTAAAACCCTTCTTCCTTTGATCCTTCTTATCCTTCATCTTATCATTCCAATATTTTTGGGAAACTTGTCTTACTTTGCTCTTTTCATACAAATTCCTTACTCTCCTTATAGTTTCCTCCAAGGTTTTGGGCTTATCATATTAAATCTTATCACTGTAGAAAGAGGGTAACCCATAAACCTTTAAATTTTGACTTTCTCATCCTTGATGAAGTCAACATACTTCAATAATTCAAATAACCACTTCTCATATTCCTTCATTGTCATGGTTCCCAACTTGAGTTTAAATAAATCTTTCATCTTTCTTTCATAGTAATTCTTGAACAAATATTTCTCTTGGAAATATCCCTTAAACTGCCTCCATGAGATTATTTTCTCATCAAGGTTCTTGGCTTTCTTAAGTTGATCCCACCACATGGTTTCCTTCCTATCACACACCCAACCACTTAAATACCCTTTTAAGAGATGTGGTATAAATTTTTCCTCGGTTCTGCAACTTCTGAAATCCCTCGGATAAGGGCACCATTTCCTTCTGCTCTCAAATATCTTTCCAACGACTATAAACATGTCCAAAACTGAGTTCTAGTTCAAGAGTTACGATGTTTTGAAGTTTCAGGGTATCGTTAGCCAATAGCCACCCCCTTCACCATGTGGCATCCACGTGGCATCAATTCTCTCGTGCCTTCCGACATGGAACTATCATGACTTGGGTTGTCATCCCTTGATGATGACGTAGTTGTTTATTTCAGGGAAATATTTCTCGATCTTCGTGGATACCGAGCCTTCGGCCCTCCGTCATTCCTGTACAAGTCTGAAAACCTCCCCGAAGACCCGAAGTCTTGGAGTCTCTTTCCTCTTCAGAATGTATGGTGGAACTCAATCCATTATTGGATCTAATGGCTGATATTCATACACTCTCAACCCATGGTTTAGACCCAACAAGAGAAAAGGATCCCACAATTAATTCACAATTGATCCCTCATACTCACGTGGATTTATCTAGGCACGTCACCTCATCATGGATCATGTGGGCCCATCCAATTAGGGTTGGACATTGCAACAAGGGAAACTTCGGTTCTTTGGCACTTTGACACTTCAACGCTTCAACCACCTTTCTCTACTCGCAAATACTTTGGATTATTGAAACCCAGAAATCCTACCACGTGGCTCTAGCCTTCGGCCCTTTTGGATCTTGTGTCTTAGCACTCCAAACACCAAGAGTTATTAAGTCCCAAAATTTCAGAGCGGGTCCCTCTTGCATACGTGGCGTTCTACATAGGTGTTCCTAATACCATTTTCCACCTGGAAGATACGTGACGATGATGCCACCTTGACACATGGTACCCAAATCTTTGTCCCTATATCATATACGATGAGTCAAGAGGACATGTGGCTAGCCATGAGATGACACATGACTGCTTGGTTATGTAGTCAGACTTCCACCATGTACGTTGGACACATCAGTTGTTGACATCACTTTGTCCTTCGGCCTTTGGGAAAACTCCACATTTTTCATTTTAAGACTCCCGAAGTGGGGTTTCTTTGGAATGTCGAATAACAATCAGATGACCCACATCTCTCCTGTATTTCCCTCTCCTTAATCCATTGATTGAAGGGGATTTGTGGCTCCTCTCTCTCGCAATCTACATGATTCTAATCCTTTAGTCCCGGGGGGGTAACCGAATGGGAGGGTAATAAGGAAGAATGATCGCTTGTTGTCGGTCATCCCTTCCCCTTACTCTATAATTCCACTAACATTCAATATAACGTTCAAGAAGGATACCAAAGGATCCTTAAATCTATGACCCACATTAATTTATGACTCTGACGTTCAGGGATTCCGGCCATTTAACACCCTTTTCTCCCAGAGTGGGTCAACGTCAAATGACCCTAGGACTCACCTATCCAATAAATGATTAATGTTTATTTCTCGATCTAACCATTGAGAGAGATCCCGAAGAATTCACAAATCAATGGATCTTGTTACTTCATGAGTTCAATGTTCAGGATTTTTGGCTACTTCAAACTCTTTTACACCCAGAGTGGGTCAATATTGAATAATCCTGGCTCACATCCGACGGTCAGGGAGGGTATCAAAATTTCTTAGATCAATGGCTAAGAATTCTGGTCAGGGTTTAATGATCAAGCAGTTCCCACGACAATGGATAGTAGATTGCCAGTTGTCTGTCAAACCATCAGGATACTTATTCAATAGGTTTCCTTCGATAGAATTTGAAGGTCGTTAAGTTCTAACATCCCTGAGCTTCGAACCTCCTATTGAGGTCATTTCCCGCTTCCAAAAATTCCCTCCCCTTTTCTACTCTCCCTAATTATTTTCTCCCTTTATTTTCTCTCTTCTACACTTACCCATCTTTCCCTTTTCTTTTTTCCCTCTTACTATCCCTTTCTAGTTCTACACTTAGTCGCATTTTTAGACCGCGGGTTCCTGAGTTGGCGAACTTACATTTTCTCATCTCCATATATAACTTCACACCATGAGTCCGACCAACCATTATTTTGTCCCATACTTATCCAATTCTACGATCACAGGTTCCCAGGTTGGTGGGATCAAGCTTTCATGCTCCTGTGTTTCGTGATAGACACATTGCACCAAAATTTCCACGATCTACGTTTCGATCCCCAAACTCCCTAAACTTCCAAAGTTTCATTCCACCTATGTGATTTCATCTGATCCCCGTTTCATTCCATACTTAGCCAATTTCGCACCTCATACCACTATGGACTCATGGGTTCGCGGGTTCCCAGGTTCACAAAAAGTCTCAAATCACATATTGTTCTCGTCTGTCCCCTCCACGCTCACACCCTTCCCAATGCACATTTACTATGATTTTAATGCTAATAACTTACCATACAGGTTCGAAAGGATGGTCATTAATAAGAGAAAGGCTCAAGGATATCTCCTATTAAAATGCATTAAAATAGGATTTACATAGGATTATATTATCCCCTCCAGTGTTCATTTTTAACATAATTTGGAGGAAGGGAACGTTCTTGGCAACTTATGGAAGCAACTCGACAACAGTTCTATGGAGATACATTGAATATTTTCGAGCATGAGGATCAGATTTTTCAGTGGTCCGGGGCATATTCCTATTATTCATTCCCTTGTGCTCAGAAGGAAGTAATCTAGACGTCTGGAATTGCGCGCGCAAGTTGTGTCTCAGAAGTATTTGATTGTAAGGAGTTGGTCACCTGGTGCATTGAGAGATATATTCCAATCCAGTGGATCATTCATTTTTGGGACCATTCCCCTGTCTCTTTGTCACCTTAGGTACTCTGTAAGATGTTGAGACTTCCTGAGCCAACGCTCACCTTCAAGGGTGAAGATTGGAGGGAGTTCTTAAAAAAGCATGACAATGGAATGGACCTCTTACCTAAATTCCTAGAGAACCCAACGGTCGTCCCTGAGGACATCACAAGATTGTAGGTTGGATCATTTAAAAGTCCCTTCCAGTAAATTGCATGTATTTATCCTAGGATAACATGACAAGAAACCACAACCAACATTTCTCATATAATTCTTTACATTCTATATTTTACGGTCAAATAACAAGCCATCTCTGATTGGGGTAAGTTGATATCCATCGAAATCTCTTCCCAATTGTCATTATACAAGAAGGAGAATAAATTCTTCATGTCATCTTATTTGGTTTTCGTGATAGCGCATTGATGTCAGTTCCCAAGATTATCTGTGTGCAAGAAGGTAAAATGTGAATTCGGCCCAGTAACCTTATGGTATCAAACATTATGGAGGCACAAGGCCTCCCATAATTTTTATGAATTTTTTAATGATTTTTTCTTAGTTTTTAAAGATTTATTGTTTGGAAAGAACTCTCCCCGAATATATGACCAGGAAAGTAAGTTCATGGATAGGAAGGGGACAATAGAACAAATGAAAAATTATAACGTTATAAGGATTTTTGGATCCAAGGAAAATCCTACCTTCCTTCTGTGCCACATATCTGACAAAATGTTTGTTGGTGAAATAGCATGGCAGTACAACTACTGGTTGCATTTTTTCCATGAAAAGAGAAAAAAGAAATTCATACCTTTGCCTTGGAAAGTTTGGGATTTCATATTTATAAATATGAACAATATTGATGAATTCACGGGTCACTTCCACAACCTCAATTTAAAATATGTTGAAAAAGTAAAAGGGTTTGACCCTAATGGTATTTTTGTAGAACATCTATTGGTTGTTGGTTTCAGTAATTCTTTCATTAATTCTATTCTGAATGAAGACGAATACAATGCCTCAGGCACTCCTGCTCATGACATCAGTGACCTGGAAATGATACTCAACACCAATGAGTCGTAAACGCAAAGAGGAAAAGGTCTAGGTGATAAAAGTTCCCAATCCCTGACTATCACGCCAAAGAGTACAACATATCGAACTAGTGCTCCAACAAACCACCAAAGTAAGAAAGTAACCCATAGTTCTTTAGGCGGAGGAAGAGATAAGAACCCTCCTCTTGGTAAAATTGAAAGTTCTCATAAACTTCCCTTGATAAAGAAAATAAAAAACATTGTGCAAGAAGAGGAGGGACCTCGAGGAGGAAACAATAACCACGACCTCTCCCTCGAGGATATGGAACTCGAAATTGGCATCAAGAAATTTTTCCCCAATTTGGACCAGATACAGAAAACTGCTCACCAGAACCCTCAGATGGAAATAATTGAGATCAACACCTTCGACGAAGAGGAGTCTTTTGTATTTCAGAGCGTTGAAGTCCAAAATTTTGATTATTGAGAAAAGAGATGTAAAGAATAAAAAGTGGAAATCTCGTTCAGAGATTAACCTATGGAACATGCGGCCTTCCAAAATTTCCCAAATACACCGAGAAATTGGAGATGTTCTAGATAATTCTATTGGAGGGCTTGAAGCGGAGAATGTCAGGTTAAAGGAGCAAATCAAGGAATTGGAGGAAACTTTAATGCCTCTTCCATTACTTTCTAGTCCTTTAGCAATGATCGGGCCTACCACACATGCGACAAAATTAAAAGGATCTGCAAGCCTTCTCACATCATTTCGAGGCTATGTGGAAAAGAATATCAAGAAGAGACTAGAATTAATAACAGAGGCTTGGGAGATGTCTAAAATCATGGTCTCTTTTGGAACGAGAGCACACGCTTTTCATGAATATATGCAGCCAGATTTGAAAAACGAAGAAGTTTTTTACCTCGATGCAGTTGTACCATTTGGTGTTAAAGTTACCAATATGACAGAGTTGATAAGAATAGAGGAGGATCTTACTTCTCTGAACCGAGTAAAACAACTAAATGCATGCTCTAGGGAAAAGGTTAAAAACCTGAATATCATTTTCCAAGCATGCAGCCAAGCCATAACTAGAAGAGAAGAATCATTCAAGAAGCTAACTAAGATAGATCTCGCTGATAGAACCAATGAGTTGCAAGACCCCAAATTGATACTCAACACATTGTTCTTAAATAAGCAAGCATTTTACGAACAAGTTGAGATATTTAAGGGGTTATCATTTGAAAAATTCTATGGCATTCTTGAGTATAGTGAAGATGACCAGGAAAACTGGCTAGTTGTTTATTCAACTAAAAGTCAAGATATTGAAGAAGATTTGTAGAACATTTCTATTTATTTAAGGGACTTGGAAGGCGAGCTCTTCAATATAAAAATATGTCATGCAATAAACATGGTGCCAATGAGAAGCTACATCGAGGAGTGATTTAAAAAGGATGTCGACAATCTTATCGATGAAGGGAAAAGGAGAGTTGAGATGGTTCCTGTAATTGTCAAGGAAAGACATAAAAGGAAATCAACAAGAAAGTAAAAAACTAGGAGATACCACCATAGTAAGTTCATACTAATCACATCTTTATGTCTTTATCAATATCTTCATCCAGTTACTCCACCTCTTTAAATAGAAAGGTTTAACCGAAGATTGATAATTTCCTTTTTCTTCTTACCAGGTCTTGTTTCCCTTCGCCACCCACTTTCTTATTTCTACGAACTAAATTTTTATAAATATTTTATTTATGGTCCGTGGGAGCCCCAATCCCAGTCATTATGACAAATGCATTTTAATTTCAGAGAATATGTATCGAACTATATATTTTTTAGAAATTCCAAGAGAGATATTTTGGCAACAATCTCGACTTTACTTTGTAACCTAGTTTTTTTTTTAATATAAAGTATTTGAGGTTGATCTATCACTATCTCCATTTGATATTCCCATGTACTACTCCCCAGGCCCCATTCTTCTTCTACACCAGTACAATCTGGCTTCCATAAGGGGAGGAACTGGTTTTGATGTGCCCCTTTTGAAGAAGCTCTTGGATCCGATGCTTGCTTTCATCATTTTCCATCAACGAGTGATGATAGACTGGTCCATTAGGAAGAGGTGCATAAAGAGTAAGTTCAATTGGATACTTGACTTGGCATTGTGTCGGTACCCTGGTGGGTGATGACAATATTTCTCTGTCCTCTTCCACGATCCCATCCACTTGCTTCTACTACAAACAGAGGCTCTGTGTAGAAGCCATGGACGTGGTGGTGACCTTCTGCTTATTGTGAGAATGGATCACAAAGAATATGAACTTCCCAATCTCTGAAATGACCTTACTGCATTTCTTAAAATATATTAAAGAAATAGTGGTAGGCGGTGCAACCTCTGGTATCTTGTATAGTTGTCTACCCAAAGTAATAATAACATTGTGGGGTTTAGACTCACACACATCATGACACTTCCACAAATATGGTTGTCCTAAAATAACATCACAAACATCAAGGGGAGAAATATCACACAATACCTCATCTTTGAAAGTCTTGATGTCGTAGGGTATACAACATTGTTGGCTGACACAGAGATCTCTTCCTCGGTGAAGCCAGCCGATGGTGTAGGGTTGTGAGTGCAATTTTGTTGGCAGGTCCAGCCGCTTGATGACCTCTGTTGATATTAGTTTCTTCTAAATGCCGCTATTGACAATGAAATGGATCAGAGCCCCCTTTACCCACATATGTGAGTGAAAGAGGCGTTCCCCTTCCTCTAGTTTTTCTGGTTCGCTTGGTTGTACTTTGGTGGTAGCGACAATGGCATTGGGTTCAGAATCGATAATCCACTTCCCTCCTTCTAGATTTGATTCGGAGTCAGAATCGACCTCTGACTCAAAATCCTTCAGCTCAACCATGAGTGACTTCTTGGATCAACATGCTTCATTGTTGTGCCAAGGGATTTTATGGTATTCACACCATTTTCCCATGTCCTTTATCTTTTCATTTCCCTTCTTGTGTTGCGGCTTAGACTAGTTGTCTTGAGAGTGGCCATATTTTCTCTAACCCTTGTTGTGTGGGTTGGGTCCTCCTTTTCCATGCTTCAGCTATGAGGAGTTTGCAGATCCAAACTCTCACCTCTTCTTCTTAAATTTCTGCTCAATCTTAACAACACATCTATAATCTGTACCCAATGAGGCAATGTCTAGAAACCACATTTCTATTTGAATGTATCTATGAAAACATCTATAGTACTTGAGCACCAGATGTAACTTAAAGTCTTTGATACCCAATTTGGTGCACAGGGTATGGAAAATATTGGCAAAATATGGTACGGTTCGATCCCTTTCCTAACGCAAGGTGGTCCATCTAGTGTATTGGTCCTCATAGCTTCCAATAGGGTAGTATTGTTCTTTAATGGAATCCTGTAAGGAATCCCATGTGGGGCAACCAAAAATATTGCATATTCCTCTATGGCCCTTTGCTCAGAGTAAGTATCCCACTAGTCCTTAACATGGGGGATGGCCTTGAGGAGTGAAAAAGTAATATTTTCCCTATAGGAAAAATTGTGGACCAAAAAATACCCTTCGAGAAGATTCAACCATTCATCTAGAGCATATGAATCTATCAATCCTTCAAATAATGGAATATCAAAATTTACTAGTACCTTGAAGGGGGTTGCATGGCCGCTTAATGAAGATGCTTCTCCTGTGGGCAGTCACCGAAGGATCTGCACAAATTTGTCTATCATTTCATTCCTTTTCCACATAAGGGCTTCCTCGAGAAACATTTTAAAAGGATCTCCTACTCCATCATATTTCTTTTCATCCCCCATGGGTTGTTTTCAGGCTTAGAATGACTGATCTTGCAACGGCTCGATTAGTTCGAGTCCCAACTTCTTGTACCCAGATCTTGTCAGGGGCATGCACGAAGAAAAACAAATGAAGAGAATATCGCTTTGATACCACTGATCCGGATTTAGGAATGGAACAAACTGATTAACACAATGAATACAATAAACATAGAGAAATGAATAACAACATAGATATCCAGTGAACAATATCTTCTATTGAATAAATGAAATAGGCGGAAATTGTAAAACTACAGAACTAAAACACTTGCTAGAATGGCGGTAGTTATCTCCGAGAAGAGATGTGGCTGCTATGGGCATTTGTCTAAGAAGAATGATTACAATGAGGCTCCTGAGGCCTTTTTAACATTACTCATGAATGCCAAAAACCTAGACATCCAAAAAACTAACCCTAAGAGATGAAACGCAAAACGTTATGTGGGCCCTTATGGGTAAGTTGGTACCTCAACTTCTTGGGGTCGTAAATGTTTCATACGACCTCTATTTTAGGCACATGATAGCCCGTTGGAAAGGTATTTTTGAGAAATACACATTAGGTCGTCAAATTTTGACTATGTCTATAGTTTGACTGTGGAAATCCAAAAACAACATTGTTTAGGGCCACAAAATGGCCTTGGAAGTACAAAAAGATGTACTGACATGAAAACATGCAAAATAATCTAGTTAGATTAGGTGAGATGACACCAATATCCACCTGGAATATGTGTAGGGATTCAACCCCGAAAGTGTAGAACCCACAATTACAAATAAGTACATAAGAACGTGTTGAACTAAAAACTGTCAAGAGGATCTAGTTGGAATAGGTGGGTGGCCACCAATATCCACTTAGATCAATTGGACTGTAATACAGGTGGGACCAGAGGGATAATTCCATCTAGATCCCCAATGCATCCTGGACAATAAAGAAACAATGCTTTGGAACCGATCCATCATGCGGGTCAAGATGCAATGGAAGCACTTTAGATCTGATGAAGCTACATGGGAGCTAGAATATGCCATGATATTGGAATACCCATTTTTTGTTTATTGTATAATTATAAATACATGGTGTTTTAAACACCGAGGATGGTGTTTCTTTAAGGGGGAGGGGAATGTAACGGATCTAGATTTATGCAGGAACATAATGAAATACATAAATACACATAAACGTATATATGTAGTAGAAGTAAAAATTCATTTCATTAACAACAAATGATTGAAATATGCTTATAGATAGAATGGAAATAAAATAGCTTGGGAAATGGTAGTTTATCTCTGAGAATATATGTGGTGAATAATGGCCTATGAACTCTGTGTTAAAATGAGGCTCGAAAGCCTATATATTATTGAGAAACAATGGAAAACCCTAAACATCCAAAAACCTAACCCTAGGAGATGAAACGCCAGAATGTGGGCCTTATTGGGGTAAATTGGTACATCGATTTCCCGAGGTCGTAAATTTGGCATATTATCTCCATTTGACGCACATGATACATCGTTAGAAATATCTATATGAGGACTACACTACTGATAGCAGATATCGAGTTCAAAACGAACTCATATTTGTCAAAGCATTCATGCCCAAAACACGTCGTTTAGGGCCTCAAAACGGCTCCGGAAGTTTAGGACCTGAAAAACTGCTAAAAATAGTAAATTGTGCTACAATTAAGGAAACTAAAAAGACGAAAGAAACAATGGTGTGGGTCAAAGTGGAATAGGTGGGTGGCCACCAATATCCACTTGGATCAGTAACACCGTATTTTTTGCCAATACCGTAATTTTGCACAAAATTTATATGTTAACAATATGAGGCATGTAATTGTGTTTTGATTTAATATAAACACAAAAATACTAACTGAGAGGGAAAAACCTTGATAAGTACTAGCCATGATAAACCAGAGGAAATTGATGAGGTAGAAGGACTGATGGAATGGTAGACTGAAATGGAGTTGAGATGCATCAGTGAAGAAAACAGGAACCTTGCACAAAAAACTAATATATGCTTACAAAAATAATGAATTCACCTACCAGCACACCAGATTGATGAAGGAGACCACATGATCATTAAGGAGACAATCATAGAGGTGGTTGATTAGTAATGATTGTAGCAGTTGGACCATACATATAGAGAATTTCCAATTGAATAAATGACAGTGGAATGTACCACGAAACCACCCCTTCATATTATGAAGGGAGGATTGCAGGTTACGTCTGCAGAAATCCTGAGGGGATGGAGAAGAAGACCGGGGAAGGAAAAATACAAAGTGTGCAGGATGAGAGAGTATTGAAAAACAAAGACCCACAAAGGAGAGTAATAATATGGGAAGAGAGGCCCTATGAACAAAGATTTCACCCAGGGAAAAAATAATGCAATAGAATACGGAGAAGGAAAAAGGATCAGAGATGAGAAACAGAGCGTAGAAGTGTGGATGTGTTGATTGAGAAAGAAAAGAATAGATTTATGGAAGAAAATAGGAATCTTGTGTGAGTTGTTGATGATCACCCTGAATAGATATGACTCATATTCCCTAATTAGAGAAATAGTGGGTTGCATCTTGGTGCTTACTGGATAGAAACGGACACTAGTAAGGGGAGGTCATCGAGAAACTGTTGAGCAGAGAAGGCACTCCATTGTGACGAGGAAATAAAATTGAGGAACCACTTGATAAACCTGTAGAGACCCAAAGCTCAGTGGGAGGTGGCAACTTCTTTTGAGTCGTAGAAAGAAGGATAATAACCTTCTTAGATCATCGCAGACTCAGAACCCTTCTGAGTCAATTTTCTTGGTGGTATCATGGCTTGGAATGGGGGTAGCATTTTGTAGGAAGTGACTCTATAGAAAGGCCTATTGTTGGGAGGAAAGGAGTCCTCTCTTAGTCAATTGGATTGGATTATTTCCATATCATATAAGTGTTCATATGTACTAAAACTGACTATGAATTATTTATGTGAATCCTCATTAATGGAACAATTGTATGATAACACATATGAATGTCTAAATCTAAGAGAATTTTTTTGTAATTAAACCTATGATTATAAATGCTATAAGATGATCTATGTTATGATTTTTACTATTGCATGGTTAAATCATAAAAAAAAATCCATACAAACTGCTACATGCTCGAATACTCTATATGTTCCCTATGCGAAGAGCCTACAAATCATGTGAGGCTTTAACCTTAAGTTCAAAGTTTATAATGGTCGCATAATCATTTCAAGTTTTCCAAAGTAAGAATCGAAGTATTTCATAACTCGAAAAATGGCTAAGTCCTTAGAGAGAACATTTATGATTTTGTAAACCTTGTGTTGGTCAGCGGAGAACAAAAACCATTGATCTGAAGAGATCGTGACCGTTGATTGGTGGGGTTTTCAAAGTTACCATGTTGGAGAGATCCCTCTAACATCATGGGAAATACTCTGAAACCAAACTTTCAGAGTGATACTTTTAGAAGGAAATTTCATGTGTCGTGAGAATAACCCCGAAGGAAAGACCCTGAAGTTGAGACAGTTTGAACCGTAGATCTGGAAGCGGGAGGAATGAATCCTTAGTCATTAATCATTATGAGTCCCACTTACAAAGTCAGAA
Organism: Picea sitchensis; assembly: GCA_010110895.2. Lineage (NCBI taxonomy): Eukaryota > Viridiplantae > Streptophyta > Pinopsida > Pinales > Pinaceae > Picea > Picea sitchensis. The sequence continues at coordinate 23,272 of SNQJ01S0142024.1, forward strand.
GGGTGAGAGCTGACTGGGAGTGTCAATTTGAAGACGGGTGTCAATAGTTGATTAGGAGACTGGGTTGAGTGCGAGTCAAGATGGCTCAACAATGATTATTTTTCGAAGTACAAATTCAAAGGATTTATAGTACTCCTCTGATGGCCTGGAAATGAGAGTCTTATAGAGGGAAAATATCGACTGTAGTTTGGGGTATGGAGAGATTGCACGATAGCCATAAATATGTCATGAGTCTCGCCTAAGTCAAGAAATGTAGTGTTAATATAATGGCTGGCATGGCACACTAGTGTGAAAACTGGAGTGAATTTATAGAAACAGGTGTCACTCACCACTGATGGATGAGTCGAGTGTGGTAAAATGAGGTCAGAGAACCTTAGACCAAGAATAGATGTCAATTTTCTATCAGGAGATCATGAATTGTGTCTATGTTGTCTATCGAGGAGAGGGGAATATTCCTCAATACCTTGATTTCGAAGCAGTGAAACTGCTCAATCCATTCTAGCTCTGAATGAATGGCACCAAAGTGGAATGTTGTTTGATACCGTATCCATCGGAATTGAGTGATGAGGGTACTGGAAGAGAGTCTGAGTGATAATAATGACAGGCCTAAGTGGATCAAAATCTCCTCGTGTTAGGATTGATAGGTGACACATAGGTTTTACATTGTCTCCATGTCATATGGAAAGTGTGACGAGGTGTGACATGTACACCACGTGTCAGTGGTATAGAGGTAAAAAAAACCAATAAATTTGAAAGGCCATAAATTTCAATCTAGAACTCAGTTTTGAGCGAAATTTCCATCGTTGGGAAGCTCTCAATGAGCAGAATACGATGGAGTTGGAAAATATAGGATTTAAGATAGTTGATAAAAGAGAAAAATCCTAATATCCCTATGTTATAACCCTAAATTTCACCACACATGCTTACCTGGTATCAGGCCAACTCATATCCCTTCTTTGCCAAAAACTACTGAACAACTCTTCTAAAAACTCCATTTTTAAAAAAGTACACGCTAGTTGGCCCACTACAGCCCATGTGTATACAAAAGTACACGCTAGCAGGCCCACTACAACCCGCGTGTACCTTCAGAATCACGAAAAAAAGGAAAGTTTCCGACGAGACAAAAAGATATGGGTCAGTTAACTGAAACTCCCGCCAATGCATGGTCAAGGGTTCATCCAAAACCCTAGCTCCTTCTAGCCTATAAAAGAAGGGGTAGGGGTACCATTTGGAGAAGGAAGAATATAGCGAAGAAAATATGCCCATTTGTTGAATCCATTGTCCCAACCCTTTAGCCTTTCCTCAAGCCAAAGGAGAATTAATGCAAAGCAGTTGGAGGATAGAAGAGGAGGAGCCTAGGATCAGGATCAAGGAGCGGTGGCCGGTCTCAACTTTGATTGTAAGTTGATTCATTTTTCAAATAATAAAAGAATACTTTTCCCGTCCCAATGCATGAGTTATCTATGGTTTG
>SNQJ01S0142025.1:0-13159 GCA_010110895.2 Picea sitchensis
TCTTGGGTATTAGTAGGTGGATCATCAATGTCTTCTACCTATCAACATACACAAGCATTATTTAATGTTTGGAAAGAATTGGATAAATCATAATTGTATCAATTTCAAAGAAATATAATTGAATATATTGTATTAACCAATAAGAATATATAATGTATGAACATATATACATCAATTGAATAGCAGAATATTATTTTATGTACTACTTATTTTATATAAAAATTTAAAATAAAACACAATTTTGACAACATAGTGTATAAAATGTCAATCCACACTTATTGATTATTCTTTGGTTTTTTTCCCTTACGAACATCCTTAGGGATACCTAGTTCTTCCCTTTTTTGTCATGCAGGAGTGCGTTTTAAGAAGATGTGATTAATCAATAACTCATCCCCAATGGTAAGGTCCATAATAGCCTCAACCATTATCAATCTATCAACCTCTCTTTCCATATCTCCATCTTTATCATTTATAACTTCAAAAAATTGACAATTTGGTCTTACATTAGGGTCCCTTCCCTTACTACTATTTATAAAACCTAAAATATTTTTTTTCTGTGTATGCACGTCCATCTATATACATAAGATGACCTCTATTAGTTTTTTTCCACTTTCCAATTGTAGATGATGTGTATACATATTTGAATTTAGACCATATGCTGACATGCTAGGCTTATATTCTGCTATCCTTTTCCATTCACCACTGTAATATGATGGGCCATAATATGGCATTAATATCCTAGTGGTTTGTTGTGAATTGTTTCTATTTTTAGATCCCACATGGACATTTTGGAAAATAAAGAGGCCCATATTTGATCCATGAATATTGGAGGGTCGTATCATGTAGTTGTATCCCCAAAATTGAAACACCTCATGCACTCTATGTGGTTGTTGATCATTGGGCCAAGCACAATATAATCGAAGATCAAATGTCTCTTTGTAAATTGATCTCAAACTCAGGGGAAAGTCATCATATCCATCACATTCATTCTCATAGGGTATGTAGTCAACCTTCCCCTTGTCTTTAAGCAAATTATGCATCTTTAAAGTAGTTCGTGTTTTTTTACTTGTTTTCATCAAATCCTCATCTTCAAAGCTGGTATATGTGCACATATTTTTTTAGATGTATCATCTGATAAATGATCATCTCCCTCTATGCTAGAATTTGGTGATCCAGGAAAATTTAAACCAACAACTTTATCTTGCAAGTATTCATTAAGAAAAAAAGCAATTATTTAAATAATATAAAACAATGTTTAAAGGAAGTATACATATTATTTATATCAAATTGGAAAATTCCTTACCACAATTCCAATTGGATTTGAATCGATTGTTGGAGGAATACTACCCACTGGAAGCTTATCATCTATGTAATGTCTTTGTACAATCACTCATTTGAATTGTTTCTTTCCACAACATACAGAACATCCACAAACAACAATTTTCTCAAAGTATTCATCCCATGTACTATATTCCATACCAACCTCTTGTTCAGTGCAATCATTTTTTGTGTCTGCATGATCCATTGTCACATCCTCTTCCACCCATTGTCCTCTACGTGATTTAATAGTTTTAGGTCCAAGTCCACACACGTATCTTTTTCTTTTGCTAGTTGAATGCTCAAGCTCTACATTTTCTCCAATCTCCATCTAAAATAATCAACAACATGCATTAATTTCTGACAAGATTGGATAATACACTATAAAATTTAATAATTTTGTGAAAAAACATGGACATTTCACAAAATGCCGACAGATTAATTTTTCCTAAGTTAATTCAAAATTATAGTACTTGATATCCTGCGTCATCCATTGTGTCCTCATTTGATATGACACGATCTATTTCCATGGCCTCACCTGGCTCCTATAATACACAACATAGTCAATAATGTTTAGTACACCAATTATATTATTTCAACGAATTTTCTATGCAACAAAAAACTTCACCTTGGTCACATTTTTGACATATTGATATCATGTTTTGGAGTTTAAGTTTTTTTTTTTATGACCCTAGTTATTTACATCGAGCCAAAATTTCAACAAGAAAAGTATCCAACATCCCTATCCCACATGGCCATCCTAATTTTCAAACTTTTCCCTTGATTGTAGAATCACATTTAATCACCATTCTTGTGCATTTTCCACCAATAAGTTTGAGCTCAAAGTCCATATGGAAAAAAAATACTTTATCTCTTCTATGTTGTAGCATTTGTGAATTCATAAAGACCTTCCTCCTTTGGTTGAGGTTTCTTTTTATTCTTACCTTTATTGTATCTACAGATTTTGTTGTCATATCCTCTTCCACCCACTTTCATCTTTGCGATTTAGTAGGTCTACGTTGTCCACGTCCTCTTTCCATGGTCTCCTTTGGATCCTATTAAACAACAATGACAATATTTTTTATCACAACAATGCCAAAAAAATTTAGCACACCAATCAAATCCATTATCATCTAATAAGTTAGGGAAAATAGGGCCACAAGTCAAAATTATCTTGGGATCAAACACCAATACCATACCAATACCAATACCAATACCATGCCATTTCATACCAATACCAATACCATACCATTGCATACCAATACCAATACCATGGCATGGCAATGGTATGCATACAAGTACCAGTACCAGTACCAATACCAATACCATTGCATGGAAATGGTATGCATTGGAAATGATATGCATACCAATACCATACCATACCAATACCAATACCATTGCATGGAAATGGTATGCATTAGCAATGATATGCATACCAATACCATACCATACCAATACCAATAACATACCATACCATACCAATACCAATAACATTTCCAATATCAATATCAATGCTATAGCATTGCCAATACCAACACCAATACCAATATGCATTGCCAATAGCAATACCAATACCATACCATTGCATACCTATACCATTTCATGGAAATGGTGTGCATTGGCAATGATATGCATACCAATACCATACCAATACCATACCAATACCAGACCAATACCAATACCAATACCGTACCAACATGCCCATCACCAATACCATACCAATACCAATACTATGCCATATCAATACAATACCAGTACCAATACCAATAAAAATACCATACCATACCATAAAAATACCAATACCAATACCATACCAATATAAATACCAATACCAATACAAATACCAATACCATACCAATAACAATAACAATACCAATACCAATACCATACCATTGCATACCAATACCAATACCATTGCATACCATTGCACGACAATGGTATGCATTGGCAATGATATGTATACCAATAACATACTAAAACTAATACAAATATGCATTGTCAATACCCTTATTCCTTGCCAATACCAATACCAATACAAATAACAATACCATACCAATACCAATACCAATACCAATACCAATACCATACCATTGCATACCAATACCAATACCATTTCATACCATTGCGCGACAATGGTATGCATTGGAAATTATATGTATACCAATAACATACCAAAACTAATACAAATATGCATTGTCAATACCCTTATTCCTTGCCAATACCAATACCAATACCATTGACAATACCATTGCATAACAATAGGGCCAATACCAATACCAATACCAATACCATTGCATACTGTTAGAATACAGTAGTCACCAGTGATCAAATTAGCTCTTTCAAAATCAGTTTATAGGGTTTAGGTCAAATTATTACATTCTCAAATAAATTTTCAAAGTAAAATTTGATCGTTGGTTAATTGGTCTAGGTATGTTAATACTCCTCGCAAAATTTCATGTCCTAGTCATCATAATCATCCAAATTTGTTGTGTCATCACTCAAATAAGTTATCACCATCACCTCAGTCCCATCATCATGATTTTCAAGGTCACCATTAGGTCACTAGTTTCATGGTTATCATTTTTCCATTTCAATCATAAAGTCACCAAAGGCAGGAGTAGTAACAAAATTATTTAAAAGGTTGGTTTTAAAAGTCACAAATGTTACATGATTGATGTAATAAGTTCAAAGGAGTTTCAAATGTAATTGTAAAGGTTCCTAAGCTACTCAAATTCAAAAAAAGAGAAAACATTGTGAAAGAAACGAGGGTTTTGTTTCATTTTGGGAGCAGTGTCACCCACGATGCAACCTTTCTACATGGTACAACCCTCAGAGCAACCCCTCACGCGACCCATAGTGTGACCCTTACGTGAAATTTGCAGTTTTTTTGAAAGGAAAGGTTTCTTCATTGTTTCGAGACAAATTTTCGATTTTTCCATCTTCCAAAGATTGTTCAAAACTTATAAACTTCCAAAAATAGTAAGTGATCATCTACACCATCTTCTCAAGCAATTTCATCGAGGATAAAGTGATTTATTCTCAGGGTTTTCTCTAGCAAAGTTTTTAGCAGTTTTCATTTTCCATTGTTTTAGTGAATGAATCCTATCATTTATTGTCTTACACTGTCACTTACCCTCCATGAAGTCCTAATTGGACATTTCCTATCATTCCCTACTCATTCACCACCGATTTCATCAAACCCTATCCTTCCACTATGTTTTCATTGCAAGAAATGACAAACTCCTCACTTCCCCATATTCATCTCATGAAATAGACTTACAGTTTTAACATCATATTTCACCTTGCTTCCTCAAACCTTTGAGGAAACTCCCACATCATTATTACACTCATCTTTGCTTTCAAAATCATTGTTTCCTTATTATTCAAACCCTAAAATCCATCTTTTCCATCAATATCATCTGGCTAGGGTACTATCCTTCAACAAATTTCATGGAGAGTGAAAGAGAGAGTGAAAAGAAAGTGCACAAGGGAGGACATCATTCAAGGTTTGAGCCATCCAACCTAGGAGAAATCAATGTTTCTCCATTTGCCAAAAAATGTTTTAGAAATGTTGGTTGTATGGAGTTTTGTGAGAAGATCTAAGAGGTTGGTTGTCACGTTCCTTTGACAAGCCCTTTTGCCCACAATTTCAACATAGACAAGGTTTTCATAGCAGGTATAGAGTTCAATGTTTCAGCAAACATTATTTCTTCAGCCACAGGTATTCCAAATCATGGTGAAACTTGGTTCAAGGGCATGGAATTAGACCTTGATGAGTATAAATTATTCCTAAAACCAAATGTCATAGATGCTCTTAAGCATGTTTTTCCTTTCAGACATCTTCTTGACAAGTATGCTCCTTTGATGAAGCTGATTATGAGATATTTTCCATGTGAAGGGAGATTTTCAAGATTATATAGGTATCATGTCAGGTTGCTAATTGATCCATATTTTATGAGTAGAACGAAGTGAATACATATTATTAACAGGTGCTTAACACAAAATAACATATATATAGTAAAATTGGTTTTCTATTCAATAACGAAATAAGTTGAAACCGTAAAATGCAGCGAAAACAAGCTTGTTGGAATGGTGGCAGCTTATCTCTGAGAAGAGATGTGACGGCAATGTGAATTCACAAGAAGAAGGTTACAATGAGGCTCTAAAGGAATTTTTACAATAAGCAAGAATTCCCAAAACCCTAGAAATCCAAAAACCTAACCCTAGGAGATGAAGCGCCAAAAGTCATGTGGGCCCCGTTTGGGTAAGTTAGTACATCAACTTCCTAGGGTCGTAACTTTTGCATACGATCTCTGTTTTAGGCATTTAATAGCCCGTTGGAAAGGAATCATTGAGGAGATTAATTTTGGGGACTAAATCATGCCTTTGAATATCATTGATGAGCTCTATTATAAAAAACGTTCATTTAGGCCCTCAAAATGGCCTCGAAAGTTAAAACTGCTAAAAATAGTAAATTGCCAAAATTGTCAGAAAATTGTTTTGAGCCAGTTGGAAAAGGTGGGTGGCCACTGATATCCATATATATCAATCATCCCTCCTTAGGAAGCAATGGTCTCCATTTCATTTAGGTCCCCCATCAGATGAAGAAATTTCTGCTGAATTTTGCCCCGGTTGAGCCACTTTCCTTGGTGCAGGAGCTACCCTGCTTTGACGACTCGATAAAGATGGATCCTTTGTTGTCAAGTGACCTTGATCTGTTTTTCCACAATCTGATCATTGGATTCTTGTTGTATGCATTCAGGGTTGAGCTCTGTTGGTGTCAATTGTTCTGCTACATCTGAGGTGTCCAATAATGGTGGGAAATAAGGGTGAAGGAGATCCACGTTGAACACTGGGTGCAGGCCAAGGAAAGGAGGAATGTTGAGCTCAAAATAATTATCTCCCATGGCCTTTATGATAGTGTATGACCCATAATGGAGTGGGTGAAGCTTCTGATGGGGTCCTGTAAGGCATTCTTTCTGCAAGTGCAACCAAACTTTGTCGCCCACCTGGAACTTATGTGGCACCCGATGTTCATCATGGCACTATTTGTACTTGTCATTGGACTTATGTAGGATGTGTTGAACCTATTGGAGGATGTGCTGGATCCACTCAATGAACCAGGTGTCTTTGTCAGCTTCATTTGGTGCAGGATATGATTCGTTCAAGGTGATCGCAAGGGGAAGTGAAACATCTATTGGACCCAATGGTTGGAATCCCAACCCCACATGAAAGGGGCTTTGGTCGGTTGAGCTATGCAAGGCTCGATTGTAGATATGTTGGACATAGGGAAGGCCCTCATCCCATGTGTGCATTTGCTTTGAATTATACATGCGAAGGATATGCACAATCATTCGATTTACAACCTCGATTTGGCAATCTGTCTGGGGGTGGAAGACTGTGGATTTGGTGAGCTTGGTGTCCAAGAGTGACCAGAGGCTCAACCAAAATTTGCTAAGAAATAGAATATCCTGATCTGAGACAATGGTTTGTGGGATTCCAAAATGTACACAGACTCGTTCAAAGAAGAGATTGGCAGTGTCCTCTGCTATGATGCTCTTCTTGCAGGCAACCAGAATCGCCATCTTAGAAAAGAGATCAATAACCACAAAAACACAGTCATTTCCCCACTTGGTGGACGGGAAGCTCGACATGTAGTCCATTGAGATGGATTCCCATGGCCTATCAGGAGTAGGAAGAGGTATATACATGCCCTATTTCTTAGTGGTCAATTTTGCAATAGTGCAGGCAGTGCAGGACCTGATATACGTGTTGACCTCCTATCGAAGTTTCAGCCAGTAGAAATGTATCTGTAGCATCGCCAATGTCTTTTCGATGCCGAAGTGTCCTACCACTTAACTGTAGTGGGCTTCCCGGATCAGATTTTCTCACTCACTTTATGGAACACAAATATGGCCCAGATGACACAACAACCCATCCTGAAGATAGAAATTATCGACAACTGCGTTTTCACCCAACATTTGGTAGGTGGTGGAAAATTTAGGGTCTATCTCATAGAGTTGGGGTCATCCATATGTCTCATGGCCGCAAGAGTCTAGCACCGTGGTGAGTGTTGCGACTGGTGGTATGCTGAGGAAATCAATGACTAGATTACTGCTTCTTGTTTTATACTTGATGTTGAGGTGAAATTGCTGCAAGTATGTGGACCACTTTTGATGGCGGTCATTCTGGAATTTTCCCTAGCTATGCATGAACTGTAGTGGCTTATGATCACTGTGGATGACTATCTCCTTCCCAAGAATGTAATGTCTCCATTGGTGGCATGCTTTCACAATGGAGTACATTTCTTTGTCGTAAGTAGGGTACTTATAGATAGTATCTAACATTGTCTCACTATGATAGGCCACAGGGTGGCCATGCTGAGTGAGAACAACACCCACGACATAGTCTGAGGCATCTGTCTCGATATCAAAGGGATGTTGTAGATATGGTAGTGAAATTATTGGGGCTGAGCACAAGCGTTTCTTCAAATCATTGAATGCTTGTTGTTGGGACCAGCCCCATGCAAATTTGGCCTTACCACCACCCCTGTTTATTTGGCTAAGGGCCCAGGCAATATGGGAGAATCCCAACACGAACCTACGGTAGAAATTAGAAAGGCCCAAGAAGATTTGAAGCTCATTGAGTGTTGTTGGGGCTGGCCAGTCACAGATGACTTACATCTTGGCTGGATCCACATGTACGCCATGTTGATCAATGATGTAGCCCAGGTAATGGACCCTGTCCATGCCGAAGGAGAATTTTTCAAAGTTGGCATATAGCTTGCGTTGTCGCGGGGTGTGCAGAACCTATTGAATATGTTGTAAGTGTTCATCCCAAGTCTTGTTGTAAATTAGAATGTCATCCAGATACACCACTACAAAATTTTGGTGAATGGTTGCAGGATATCATCCATGATCCTCATGAAAGTGGTTGGAGCATTTGTCAAACCAAAGGGCATGACCAACCATTCAAAAAGGCCTTCCTTTGACTTGAAGGTGGTCTTCCATACATTTGTTTGTTCTATCAGGACCTTGTGGTAGCCAGACTACAGATCAATCTTACTGAAGTATTTGGGCCCCATGAGTTGATCAAGGAGGTCATCGATTCAGGGAATCAGGTACCGGTTTTTTACTGTGATTTTATTCAAAGCCCGGTAATCAATACAGAGATGCCAGGTTCCATCTTTCTTCTCTACCATCACGATTGGACTCCTGCAAGGTGATGAGTTGGGCTAGATGTTCCCCTTGTGGAGCAGTTCTTAGATCTATCGCTTGATATCCTCATTCTCTAACAAAGAGATATGATAGACTGGACCATTGGGAAGTGGTGCGTCGGGGGTCAGATCGATAGGGTGCTTGACTTGGCAGTGCAGAGGTACCCCTATAGGTAAGGAGAAGATATCCAAGTATTCTTCCATGACCATATATACTTTCTTCTGCTATGTGGAGAGGTCAACTGCAGAGACCCTGGATGTGGCTATGATCTTTCTCTTATTCTGAGAGTGAATCATGAAGAAGACAAACTTCCTCGTCTGAGAGATGACCTTCCTACACTACTTAACAGAGATCAATGAAATAGCACTAGGTGGGACTGCCTTGGGTATCCTATAAAATTTCATGTTCCAAGTAATAATAACACTACGAGGCCTAGACTCATATACAGCATGACGTTTCCATAAATAAGGTTGGCCCGAAAGAACATCACAAACTTTGAGAGGGGAAACATCACACAATACCTTGTCTTTGAAGGGTTTGATGTTGTACAACAGTCGACACTGTTAGCTGACGCGGAGATCGCTTCCTTGGCAGAGCCATCTAATGGTGTAGGGTTGTGAGTGCGACATTGTTGGTAGGGCCAACCGCTTGATGACCTCTATTGAGATGAGGTTCTTCTAGCTACCAATATCAACAATGAAGTGCATCGGGGTGCCTTTTACCCACATCTGTGAATGGAAGAGGCACTCTCCTTCTTCTGGCTCGGCTGGTTCACCAGGCTGGAACTTGGTGGGAGCAACAGTGGCACTAGGTTCTTCATCAATGATCTGCCTTCCCCTTTCTCAGAATCTGCATCTGATTCAAAGGCTTTCACTTCAGCAACCAATGACTGCTTTGAGTGGTAGTTAGCAGTGTTATGCCAAGGGCTCTTATGGAAGTCACACCACTTCCCAGTATCTTTCTTTGTATTTTCGGTGTCCTTCTTTTCTTGCGGCTTGGACTAGTGGTCCTGATACTGTCCATGTTTTTTATGTCCTTTGTTCGGTGGGTTGGGGCCGCCCTTTCCTGGATTTTGTTGTGAGGGGATCCCAAGCCCAAATTGTCGCGTCTTTTGTTTGAGCTTTTGCTCGATTTTGACAGCATATCGGTAGGCCGTGCCCAAGGATGAGATGTACAAAAATTCCATTTTGGTCTGGATGTATCTATTTAGAGCACCAGGATACTTGAGCACCAGATTTCATTTTGAATCTTTGATACCCAACTTGTTGCGCAAGGTATGGAAGATATTTGTGAAATCTGGCACTGCTTGGTCTCTTTCTTGCCGYAGTGTGGTCCATTTGGTATATAGGTCATCATAGCTTCCGACAGGGTAGTATTGTTCCTTAATATCATCCCTGAAGGATTCCTAGGTGGCTGTGACTGAAAATAATGAGGTTTCCTCTGTTTACTTTTGCTCAYAGAAAGTTTCCCACTAATCTTTGACATGGGGAATGGCTTTGAGGAGTGAAAAAGTAATCTTTTCTCTATTTGAAAAGTTATGGACAGAAAAATACCCTTCTAGTAGATTCAACCACTTGTMTAAAACATCTGTGTCTATCTGAACTTCAAATATTGGAATATTGAAATTTATTTGTACCTTGAAGGGGGCGGTGCCTCCATTCAAAGAAGATGTGTCGCTTGTTGGTAGCCGCTGAAAGATTTGCGTGAAACTATACATCATCTCGTTCCTCTGTTGCGTGAGGGATTCCTTAATCAACAGTTTGAAAGGATATCCTGTCCCATCATATTTATTTTCTCCTACCATGGGAGGTTGCTTGGGCGTGCGAGAGCTTTTGTCCTCAAGAGAAACAAGCTCGAGACCCAACTCTTTGTACTTCGACCTCGTTGGGGACATGCATTAAGATGACAAGGAGAAAACTGCTATGATACCACTGATCCATATTTTATGAGAAGAAAAAAATGAATACAAATTATTAACAGGTGCTTAACATAAAATAACAGATATACAATAAAACCAATTTTCTATTCAATAATGAAATAAGCTAAAACTGTAAAATGCAACGGAAACAAGCTTGTTGGAATGGTGGCGGCTTATCTCTGAGAAGAGATGTTACAGCAGGGCGCATTAGCAAGAAGAAGGTTACAATGAGGCTCTGAAGTCCTTCTTACAATAACAAATAATGCCAAAAACCCTAGACATCCAAAAACCTAACCCTAGGAGATGAAGCGCCAAAAGTCATTTGGGCCCCGTTTGGGTAAGTTAGTACATCAACTTCCCGGGCTCGTAACTTTTGCATACGATCTATGTTTTAGGCGTGTAATATCCCATTGGAAAGGTATCATAAAGGAGATTCATTGTGGGGGATCAAAAATTCCTTTGACTATAATTGAGGAGATCAATCCCAAAAAACCTTCATTTAGTCCCTCAAAATGGCCCAAGAAGTTAAAACTGCTAAAAATAGTAAATTGCCAAAATTGTCAGAAAAATGGTTTGAGCCAGTTAGAAAAGGTTGGTGGCCACTGATATCCATATGGATAAATCCTCCCTCCTTAGGAAGAAATTGTCTCCATTGCGTTGAGGTCCCCCATCAGATGAGGAAATTTCTGCTGAATTTTGCCCCGGGTGAACCACTTTCCTTGGTGCAGGAGTATCCCTGCTTTGACGAATCGATAAAGCTGGATCCTTTGTTGTAAAGTGCCCTTGATATGTTTGTCCTCAATATGATCATTGGATGCATGTTGTATGCAGTTGGGGTTGAGCTCTGTTGGTGTCAGTTGTTCTGCTACTTCTGAGGTATCCAATAATGGTCGGAAATAAGGGCGAAGGAGATCCACGTTGAACAGTAGGTGCAGGGAAAGGCTAGGAGGAATGTTGAGCTCAAAATAATTATCCCCCACGGACTTGGTGATAGTGTACAGCCCATAACAGAGTGGGTGAAGCTTCCGATGGGGTCCTATAAGGCGTTCTTTCTGCAAGTGCAACCAAACTTTGTCACCCACATGGAACTTATGTTTCACCCGATGTTGATCATGGCGTTGTTTGTACTTGTCATTTGACTTATGTAGGATATCCTGAACCTATTGGTGGATGTTTTGGATCCGCTCAATGAATCGGGTGGCCTTGTGAGCTTCATTTGGTGCAGGAGATGAGTCAGTCGAGGTGACCGCAAGGGGAAGTGCAACATCAATGTGACCCAATGGTTGGAATCCCAACCCCACTTGAAAGGGGTTGTGGCCAGTTGACCTATGCAGGGCTCAGTTGTAGCTATGTTGGACATAGGGAAGGCTCTCATCCAGGGATGATTTTAAGGATGGAAATTTATATTAAAATGTAGAAACATGGGCTAATCTTACTAGTCATTAATATGCAAAATGTAAAATGTTTGGTGATAGTTTTGTAAAAATATTCATATTTCTAAGGATTTTATATACTTTGTATAAATTTTTGGTGATTTTTAAGGTAAAATAATTTTATTCTATGGAATTTGGGCAAATCGTTTTTAGAAAAAATTGAAATTGACGAATCTTTTTTGGGAAAATCCATGAAAAATTAGAAAATTTGGGAAATTTAGCCCCTAAAATCATCTATGCTCTCATCCCATGTGTGAGGGTGCTTTGAATTATACATGTGAAGGATATGCACAATCATTCGATTTACAACCTCGATTTTCCCATCTGTCTGGGGGTGGAAGGCCATGGATTTGGCGAGCTTGGTGTCTAGCAGTGACCAGAGGCTCGACCAGAATGTGCTAAGAAATCGACTATCCCGATATGAGACAATGGTTTGTGGGATTCCAAAATGTACCCAAACTCGTTCAAAGAAGAGATTGGTAGTGGCCTCTATTGTGATGCTCTTCTTGCAAGCAACCAAAATCGCCATCTTAGAAAAGTGATCAACAACCACAAAAACACAGTCATTTCCCCGCTTTGTGGATGGGAGGCCCGACATGTAGTCCATTGAGATGGATTCACATGGCCTGTCAGGAATAGGAAGAGGGGTGTATAGGCCCTGTTTCTTAGTGGTCGGTTTGGCTATAGTGCAGGAAACGCAGAACCTGATATACTTATTGAACTCATGTCAAAGTTTTGGACAATAGAAATGTCTATGTATCATTGTCGTTGTCATTTCGATGTCGAAGTGTCCTGCCACACGACTGTAGTGGGCTTCCCAGATCAGCTTCTCTCTTTCACTTGATTGAACACAGATATGGCCCAGACGACACAACAACCCATCCTGAAGATAGAAATTATCGACAACTGCATTTACACCCAACATTTGGTAGGTGGTGGTGAAGTTAGGGTCTGTCTCATAGAGTTGGAGCCATCCAGATGTCTCATGGCCGCAAGAGTCTAGCACTGTGGTGAGTGCAGTGATTGGTGATCTGCTGAGGCAATCAGTGACAAGATTAGTTCTTCCTATTTTATACTTGATGTTGAGGTGGAATTTTTGCAAGTATGTGGACCTCTTTTGATGGCGGTCATTTTGCAATTTTTGCCGGGTCTGCATGAACTGCAGTGGCTTATGATCAGTGTGGATGATTGTCTCCTTCCCAATAATGTAATGTCTCCATTACTGGCATGCTTACACATTGGAGTACATTTCTTTGTCATAAGCAGGGTACTTA
>SNQJ01S0142026.1:0-13823 GCA_010110895.2 Picea sitchensis
GAGATATAAAGATCCCAAGGTGCATATCTAAATATTTTTATGACATCTTGAAACACTATTTAATACATATTGAGGTTTATATATCATTTTTGAGAAGTCTTCGCAACAAACATCTCTTAAATGGTCAAGAGTTCAAATTTCAAGATAGTTTAATGAGGACACGCATGAATTTACAGCACAGGATTACAAATTATACATATTAAAAAACATAAAAAAAAATTCATAACTTTTACGTTGAAACATTCATTCCAACATGTCATGGAAAAAGGTTTCATGTGATGAACTTTAAGACCCAATTTCAACATAGCACCTAATCACTATCATCCACCCACTATTTTGTAGAATTATAATCACTAAAGTCTTCCCTCGTAGGTCCAATCTCGACATCCCAAGGTCGTGCAGCTACCTGTTGAACGTTCCTTCAAATATCTTGTTAAATGAGCTAATTCCTACATGAATTAAGACAACACTGAAATTGTTATTCTAATTGAGAACTTGTGTTGTTTGTTTAAATGTTTGAACCAAGAAATACATAAATATCAAAGTGGAAGGAATATTTGTACACCAAAACTGTTATTTACAAACTGTTTGATGGAAGGTGTGAGCCAAATAACTAAGAAAACGAAAAATCAGTGATTGGGAATACTACACAAAATCAGTGCCCAACTCTCAATATATGCTCGCACTTACTCACTGATCAATCAAACTTGCCCAAAAATAGAGGTTTACAAAACTAATAATGCCTAAACATAGTAAGTTTTTAGAATGTCCAGACTCCAGATCAACCAATAGTGAGACTTTCCAAAAATAGAAACACCTACAAAAAGACTTTCTAAAAAAAGAATGTCTAAAAATAGACCTATGCCAAAAATAATCTCGTGTGCTTGTGGAAGTGCTTCACAACACACATGTTGAAAACATTGCATTCATGCACCAGAAACCTTGCCAAAAGGCTCATAAGTGGAAGCACTTCACACAATGCATGTTGAAAACATTACATGCATGTGCTAAAAACCCTACCAAAAGGTTCATGGTGGTTTCTATGGTTGTGTCCCCTACATCCAAGAATATCTCATACCAAGCATTAATCAAGTGATAACATGATATTGACATACGATTAATAAGGAACCTCCAAACTCCTATGGAGGATGCCCTTGAATGAAAACCACTAGTGTTTACCAAGGAAGAGGTAGTGCACACAAAGGAGCCAATGGAAGTAATTGCACCAATCAATACTGACTTCACTAGCTAGAATAACCCCAAGTTTTAGAAAATCTGGTGTTGTTACGATCACATGTGTGGGAAGAACGGTTAATAAGGAACCTCCAAACTCCTATGGAGGATGCCCTTGAATGCAAGCCACTAGTGTTTACCAAGGAAGAGGTAGTGCACACAAAAGAGCCAATGGAAGTAATTGCACCAATCAATACTGACTTCACTAGCTAGAATAACCCCAAGTGTTAGAAAATCTAGTGTTGTTATGATCACATGTGCGGGAAGAATCTGAAATTATCAAATTTTTTGTATAAGTTTAATTTAGCTCAATGAATATGAAATTAGTATAATAGTTTCTCTAGATTATAGCAAAGAAGTTCAATCCTATACAAGCCATGAAGAATATTTGCAGTCTTCTATATTCCATTTGAATGAGGACTCTATAAAGGATTGGAAGAACACTAGTTTTGGTTTTCAAGCCTAAAAGAGGCAACGTTTCTCTAGTTTTGTGGATATTGTTCTCATACTTCTGGAAGAGATCCACACTACTTTTGATTCTATATCAGTGAGTGTTACACATCAAAATTGCTCAGCCGGATAAGTGTCGGATTATCCCTCTCAATTGTCGTAGTGTCGCATCAACTTTCTCGCAAAGTGTCGCAAGTTGGTCACAAAGTGTCGCGAAAAGGTGCTCAGGAAATAATGTCGCGATAACGACACTAAGGAAGCATTTATAACATCTCAAGGATCCATTTGAAGGGAAGAGAACCTGGGTTCACGAAAACCGAGACTTCGGGTTCGATCTCGGAGTCGCCGGGCCACAGGAAAATCTCCCTGCATATAAGTAGATCACCTCTAAGGCTTGGACTTAACCTCAGATGTAAAATGCTTAACGTGATACCGAATTTCTTCAATCTATCTACCCAAACTAACACATGAGAAGGAAGGATGATGGAAGTACCGCATCGTATATTCGGTCCCCGTGACGCCTGAAAGCCGCGCTCCAATATTTTTCTCCCTAAAGCCTCATATGGACAAGTTCTCCATGCTCACCACTTCCTACTCTATTGATTTTAGTTTGAAAATAGATCTATCAACAAACGATAAGTTCATGTAACATCGTGAATAATACAAACTAGAAAGAAATAGATGCTTGTCATATTAATGAGAATAATGACAAAAATACTTACAATCGTAGATGCAAAATCGACAACTTCATCAAGTCCTCTCGTCTAACCCTTGCCTGAAAGTTCCACAACCTGGATGACAGCAGATTCGATGATTGCTCTCCTTTGGTTGACTGTAGGTTACCTCCAAGATCATAAGTTTCATATATTCCATCTCCCCTTCCACCATCATAGAGCCTCCTTATATAGGTTGGGAGATTTTAACCTCTTGAGCTATGTTTAGAACAAGTTGGGAACCTTCTCCCTAGATCAGGAACCACTACTCTAAATTGTAACGGAAGTTCCATACCTATCCAACAACCTCGAGGGGATCGCTTCCGGTGGATCTAACCCAATTAGCAATGCCGGGTCAATCTTTTTACGTCATTCTCAAATCCTCGAACTCTACCTCAGCCGGGGGCATCCTCCCTACCGAGGGACAAATTCCATTCGAGCACCCTTGCGTCGGGGCAACCTTAAGTCGGAGTCCACCATCAACCACATCTAGATAAATCGTAGTCCGCCATGCCCAATCCATGGAGCTGCCCCTTTCATGCTGAAATCCACATGCCTCCACTTCCGACAAATGCCCTCGTCGCGACTTAATCCATGGAGTCCTTTCAAGGAAATCCATGCCCACGGGCAAAACGCTCGACTCCGAACAACCTCCTTATGGACAAAATGCCCAACCCAACACATATAATCCACAAAACCCATCCGATTACACTCCGCTCACAAACACTTCTCAAAACATCCCAAATCCTATGTACCTTGGTCAAACCAACCTCACATGAGAGGGCCCACGAAGTTATAATACTCATATCCACATAACCCAAGATAGGCCCCATCAAAACCTCCGCCACACCCTATCACCCATTGTTTAACCGGCAACTACCTTTTCTCGCTACCCTAGATCTTCCGTGATTTGTCTCTAACTAATGATCCCATTCATCATTCTATGAAGTTTTGGCTACCATTCCAAAGAAAAAATTCCTTCCGATATCCCAAAATTCAATGGAAAATCGGGAGAATACCCAAACAACCATGTGTAATGACCTTCCATTTTGTGGTGTTCATCCAACTCCCCTCATGGATCTATTCGATTCGCCGTTTTCCTTTCCAACGTAACAATTTACGGTTCCCACGGTATGGTATATTGAATTACTATGCACATCTTTTCACGATTTCAACTCTTTCGCCATGTCCTTCCTCACACAATTCCAACTACCCATTCAATATGAGATCTGCATCAACTGCTAACCTCCCTTCATCGAGATAACTTCCATAATACACATCTAAGGATATATCCATGAATGGGAGACGGTATTTTATCGGCTAATTAAAGCCGCCATCCCCGACCAATTATTACCGGAATGGTTCACAAAATCACTAATACCACCGATCGCTCGTGATGTCACTATGAGTTGCATAGTTATCGAGGAAGAAGCCATCACCCGATCTTAGTATCTAGACTTAGTCTATTCACAACTGGTAATTGCATGAGTTGATACCGAACGCTACCCGGCAATAATTAACGGACATCCATCCAAACCATCGACCGCTTTCTGCGCATGCGGATGGAGTTATTGGTTCAGTCAAATCTCAATCTACCAAATTCATCGAACGCACCGGCCCGCCTCATATTAATGGATGGATGGACGGACAGGAGGAATGGAATGGACGGAGGAAGGAATGGAGGGAGGAAGGAGGGACAGGAGGAAAGGAGGATAAGAATGGAAGGATGGAATGGACGGATGGACCGAGGAATGGATGGATGGATGATCTTGAATGACTGACGATGGAATGGATGGAAATGGAGGAAATGGAAAGGATGGACAGGACCGGACCCTGACAAGGAATGGAATGGAATGGAGGAGGAAAGGATGGACACGGATGGATGGACAGGATGGATGGAGGACGGACAGGATGGACATGGAGGATGATGGAGGACGGGAGGACGGACGGATGGAGCCGGAAGGAGCCGGACGAAGGAAAGGAGTGGATGGATGGATGGATGGATGGAATGGATGAAAGGAGGAAGGAATGGAGGAAGGAAGGAAAGAGGAATGGAATGGAAGGGACGGGAGTGGATGGATGGAGCCGGATGGACGGAAGGAATGGAGGGACAATGGAGGAAGGAAGGATGGAAGGACATGGATGGAATGGATGGATGGATGGATGGATGGATGGATGGATGGATGGAAGGGATGGACGATGGATGGATGAACTCCTCATCGCCATTTCCGATCTTTGGTATGGAGACATTCTCCTCCAATGCTTCCAGCCAAATATCTCTCCAGAAGAGCATCGACGCATACGTCACCACTATCGCCGAAGAATGGTGTCAATAACACGACGATACAAAGTATCGTCGTGGTATTGACACCATTCTTCGGCGATGCTTGATCTACTTAAGAGGATGAACATCACATTTTGGAATGATTATGTCACCTTTGGCGCTGCGGTGGCGGTCACCTTTCCTAATGGCTAATTTCAAAATTTTTACCTGCAGGTTACTTTTGGCCCTCGTTTTTTAAAGATTGCATCGAGGCTGCCAAAAATGTGCCCAATACCTGCCAAATCTTTAACAAGAATGCATGCACCCACCCCATCAACAAGCAATAATTCATCATCATCATCACCATCGTCTTTTTCCAAATGGGGTATCGATTATGCAAGCAAGCCTACCTGGGTACTACATCATCGCTATCACGACTACTTGCACAAATGGGCTATATTATGCTCTACTCCGAACAATGGTCGTACCTAAATTTATTCCTCTTTAACCACATCATTACATGTTTTATACCATACGCCATTGTCACCCACCATGGTGCACACCTCAAAAAACAGATGATGAGCGAAGTTGCATGTCAAGTTGGGTTTCTCCATGAAAACTCATCCCCCATTCCCTCAATCGAATATGGACAAGTTGAAGCTATCAAATAAGTCCTAAAAACCATGATCCACGCATGGTAGGGGAAAACAAGCATCGCGGGTATCTACAACTTTTTCACCGGGCCTATCGCACTTCTGGAACCTCAAATCGATTCACTTTTCCAGCTGGTCTTATGGTATTGAGGCCGCCTTTTACTCAATCGAGTGTGAGATTCCATCATTAAAATTGAAAGTAAAACTCCTACCCCATAATACTTCTACGTAGTTGAACGATTCTGTGTCTATCCAAGTCGGACGGAACACGCCTTGATACGCTTCCTCATTAACGAGGTACACGTAATGAATCAGAGTCATTATGACAACACCGTCTTCAACCTCCTCGGTACGCAGAAAAGGAGACTTAGTCCTCATTTATGACCAAGCTCACGATAAATTGGGAACGTGAAAGTTAGAACCTATGTGGCACGGTCCTTACATCGGGAAGCATGTTTTACACAGAGGTGTTTACGAACTAGTAGACCATGATGGAATTTCCCCGGGAGAGCCCCAAAACGGGCTTTACATTAAAAACGCATCTTGCCTAGATCACCTAGCATCTAGACTTTGTACATTATTGTATTTAGTTTGTGTCATTTTTCAAGGTACTGGAAATTTTACTGGCTAATTATGACTGTGGCCTCAGGTTTCCATGCGCATGATGTCCATTTTCCTATCTTTTTTTGGTTTATGATGGCGCTTAAATGACATACCCGGGAATATTGCTTCGCCAGCCTTTGGGTTATTTACCAATTTGACCAGTTGGTGAGTTCAGGAGGCATTCGTTTAGGACCAGCAACCAACAATATGGCGTAATATCACGTCAGTCATAGGACTATCGACCCAAGCCTCCTCTCTAGGTATCTTTTGCATCATTATTTACTTAGACTCCAAACTCATGGTTTATCAACTCAACCGCATCTAATACGCTATCCTCAGAATCCTATCCCTCGCTACGCTTTACACTTGCAAGTTCGTTGCCTCGAAAGGAACTAATGTTTGATTACATTGAATATAGACAATATCCCAAGAGAACTTGCATTAGTGTTTCAGATTCGTAAGCTAATTATATCATGGATCGACATTCAGCCCACGATAAGATTCAAGGAAAGTAAAACTGCATTACATGTAAATGAAAACACATCATACATCTATCATGTACAAATTCAGTACCTGTATTAAAATCAAAATCAGATATATATATATATATATATATATATATATATATATATATATATATATGTATGTAATCGAAATGTTTGCATTACATCAAAAGTGTGTAAGAGAACAAAATATTGGTCTCATCCACCCATCGCCGACAAGGCATAAAAATATGATCACCGGAAGACTTAGTCTCCCTCAAGACCGCCAGTCAGAATAACATACTACCGTGATGCAATACACGCCAATAGAGAATTAATATTCTCCTCGAACCCTCACAAAGGTGTCACTTAGACGTAGGGGCACATCCCCCCTCCGCAACAGAGGGATGCCCATCGTAAGGCCTTGAGGTTTCTTTCGACCTCCTAGAGACCCACCACTGGTACCATCAGATCTACTGCAGCCAGGGAGCCTTACCATTTCTAGTACCAGAGATATCAACCGGCGCATCACTTTGGTAGGCGCATGTTGAAAACAAAAACATTTGTTAAAACTCTTTTACAATCAATCTCAAAAAAAATACATATATATCAAAACTTAAAACGGAAAACTAGACAAGGAATGTCTTAGTCTCTTACCTGACTCACCCCAATCCTCTCCCTCACGGTAAACTCAAACCGCGTTCTACCTTAAGTCTACGCCAGCTTCTACAGAGGGGAAGTCCTCTCTATCCAGGGTACCACGTCGTCTCAACTAGGCTAAGAAGTCACCAAGAAAGTGAACTTCGACTTCCGGTGGACCAGTCTCTGTGGGATGTGACGTCCACCTCTCCATCCGAGGTCAGCTCCACTGGTCGTAACGCTGCTATCTCGAGGCTACATCTATGGGATGCGCCAAGAAAATACCGAGACTAATAACGAACTATAACCGAATCGTTTCGCCATTCCCGTGATCGCAGACTGCCTCCTCTTCACGTTCCGGCGGAACGCCAAGACTCCAACGGGCTAAAGGTTGGCCTAAACACCGGAATGCATAGGCCAATTTGTCTCGGATACAAACATACTATGTGCTACCGGGTCATACCCCGTGGATAGCAAATAATATAGGATCGAAGAAGCCGACCCTATATCCTTGATAGGGATCCGGGCCTCTACTCAACTTTTAGCCTCCTCGAATTCAGTTGGCGCAAGCAGATACATCAGCTCCATCCCAGTAATGCCTCCCTCCTCTCAGCCTCTGTTAGAAAGCAGTGGACCCTCTTTCGAGGTTTATTAAAAGTACACATCTTCCAACTCAATGGTTAGAAGTTGTGTACCAATACGTAATCCCTGTTATGTAACGTCCCAAAGGCCAATCAAGTGCTCAAGCAAAGAGAATCTCCTCTCTTCTGGCTTTTGCAATTTGAAAACTTGAGCAAGCCACAAGCCCTCAACCGGCTCAGCCAGATAATGGGACCAGAGCTGCTAAATTCATGCTCGTGTTCTTTCTATTCAATCATGATTGTCGAAGACACCTACAAACAAAAATCAAGGATTTCATCATTCCTCACGTTTTTGTATTTTCGGCGATTTTCAAAAGGATTTTTAAAACATAAAATCAAATGCCCAAAACATCTAAAAGCAACCAATCACTTTTTTAACCACCACACCCTTTATTATTTACTAAACAATGATTAAAACATGGTAAAATGCAAAACAATTTGAGGGGGTGCGTGGGCCAATGAGGGGAATTTTCATGAGTTTCTTTGCTAAAATGATCGGTCCAATCGATTGCAAGGGGGTGTAGACATCCTAGCAACCCTTCTCCAATGCATTTTGTGAAAGAATTTCCATTTCATTGACTTTTAAAAGGAGGTCGATTTGATTCAAAATGGACAACCTAGGGCTTTGTAAGGTTTTAAAATTCCACAATGCCATGAAATCAACTTGAAACCAAAGTGTAATTGAGTAGAGTAAAAGATGGTGACCTACCCTGTCTCGAATCCAAGGACTTAAATGGTTGATCGTGAGTTCTATGACCGAAAATGGAAGATTCTGTTTCAATTTGAGATCCCACTACTCCAAAAATTCAAATGAAATGGTAATGAGTTTTCAAATCAATTGATATATATAAATTTCATTTTTATAAGCTGGTGGTCAATTTGGGTTTCTCTAATGATGCAAATAACTTCACTAAACTCTAGTTTCAGAGTTTCGCATTGCAGTTTACCAGCTAGCTCAAATGAATTACTTACCCTGTCATATTTATGAGCATAGTCTTAGTTTGTTCTCAAGCTCGACAATATGAGAAAGCAACCGGGTAAACTTTTATCACATTTTCGGCTCAGAGGGATACTTAACACACGGTGCGAACCCCCTCGAGGTCTCCTTTTCAAACCCTTTCGCACTCTTTAAATATGAAAAAGATTGTCGAAAGGATCTTGCTTTCTTTCACACTCGCTAAAAGGTCAAAGAGCGCTCAAGTAAGCTTATAGTTTAACCTTTTCGTCTCGCTTCTGACTACCGTAGACAAAAAGGAACTCAGAGAGTTCCTTTAAGGGCTTTTCCAACCTATAACTCAAAACCTTCGAAGCTTTCTATCTTTGGACTCAAGTAAATCATGCTACATCGACAGCCCATATGGGATCTAACCATTCCTTCTTAAGGTTCGTTAAACAAAGGAAGAGGGAACTTTTACCGAAGGTGAGTTATATCAGCATGTGTTATCCTCCTCAAGCTCATTAAATAAAAATATGTACTCGCCTATCCGGATGGGGGAAAATTGAAAGGAACAAGCCAAGCGCATTCTTTGAGAACATCATCCAACATTCTTAGAGTCACCCTTGAACAATTTTACACTTTGTCATCTTGCACATATCATAATCCACCGAACCTCTGCATTGAGCCAATCCTCTGAGTTTTTTCTTATTCCTTTGGGTCACTTGATGAAATTCACTGTATCCACTGCATTATCGTTTTTTTTGGTCCATGTCGTGTTTTGCTGTCGTGCCTCAGTGTTCAAGGGAAGATGTCCACGTGTCGAGAGTCAACCATCCCAAATATCTTGCCTCAAACCTGTAAGGCCAGTCCATGTCTGTCTGATCTACCAATTACAGCATCTCTCTGCGTCCGTTTCGTGTCGTTGATGGGGATACATCAAGGCCTCCCTCGACGAGCGCCTATTCCTGTCGACTTAAATACATTATCCGGGAATTAGACTTAGAAACCATTCAATACTTTGGGACCTGCATGCCTCAAATGGCAGGCCTCCTCACATTCGGAAAGTGGGTTTACATCATTGACTCCTTCGATCGAATGATTCAGTGCTGGAATTCAGCTCATTTATTCACATTCGCTGAATGTACTAGGGTACCTTTTGAATCATTGACATTAATGATGGATCTCTCGCACTCTTGTTAACGGTTCACACCATTGACCGGTAATCAGGCGGTTTTTACCATGTCTTCGACGTCAAAACATTCATTCACATGGTCAGATTCACGAAAAATCTACGTTGATTTCGTAAGAAGAATCTCTGGGTTGAGTCATCATTTTGACACATACTTTGCCCAGGCTGCGAAGGAGTTTCAATTGACAACAACACATATACTGTCACATAGATCCACTTTGTATTGGTCGTGGCTATGTCTTGTCATCTCATAGATCCACTGTAATCGTGGCTACGATCAGTCCGAGTCATCAGAGTATATATCCATTATCAGAATTTTTGGTGGCTATACCTTTATCAATACACCATGGATCCGCAGTGTAATTTTATTGGCGGCCATCCTTTTCGAGTCTTGATCATCCAAAGCATAGGTATGCCTACCCTGGGTTTTGAAAGGCGCTGTCATGATATTTGTTGATGTTTGTGTGCAGCTCTGTCAGGTTCTCCTCCGAGTCTATACCCCTTTGCTTTTGATATCTACAAAGCATTACTTCGCTTTATCTGGCATCTTCTAACTTCATACTTTGGGGAATTTCGCTATTAACGGCCAAAATTGCTCATCCGATAAGTGTCGCATTGTCCCTCTCGATTGTCGTAATTGTCGCATCAACTTTCGCAGGTGTCGCAAGTTGGTCACAAGTGTCGTAAAAGATGTTCATACATAATGTTATGATAACGACACTAAGGAAGCATTTATAACATCTCGTATGACTCCATTTGAAGGAAGAGAACTGGCTCCATCAAGACAAACAACTCTTGACACCCGAAAGAGACCCTGAAACACTGGCTTGGAGGGGGAACGCTCCTACTTCACCTGTATACCGCCAAGGCCCTATGCGATGCTTCAGGAGCTGCTTATAACGCCCCACTCTCTTTTTGAGGAGCGCTGTTCTATCTTAAGAGCGCTTGGCTTTCCCCAAGGCTTTCTTACCAAGGAGCCAATGCTCGTAGAGACCCTTCAAGGAGCTTCCCTAATCCGGGTCATCGGGCTTTGTTAGTCTGCTGAGGAGTATCAAGGTGAGGACTCGATTAGAGGCAATTGTGCTCAATTGGTTTCATCATGAGATCCCCGATCTAAGGAGAAGGTTCCCAACTTGTTCTAAACATAACTCAGAGGTTAGGGTCTCTCCTAACCTATAAACAAAGTTCTGTATGATGGTGGAAAGGGGGGAGAAATGAACATATGAAACTTATAATCTTGGAGAATTGATACCTAAGGGAGAGTGATCGTTGAAGTCACTGTTATCCATTGTGGATGTGCAAGGGTTACCTAGGACTTGATCATTGTCAGATTCTCGTGATTCACGATTGTGGGCATCATCATTATTTTCATTACACATGACACGGCCCTGTTTCTCGTCCTGATGTTACATGAACTTATCATTTAGTGATAGATCTATTTTCAAGCCAATATCAATAGAGTAGGAAGTGGTCGTGATTTTCTGTTTTGTCTCAGAGAGTCCCCAAATAGGAGCAAAGATTGAGCTAACTCGAGTATTGTGGACAAACGCCGTTAACAGTAATTTCCATCATCCTTCCTTCATGTTAGTTTTAGATAGATTTGAAAGGAAGTTGTCCACGTTAAGCATTTTCTGCCTAGAGTTAAGGTCGTCTTGAGGTGATCTTACCCGGTCCAGGGAGATTTTCTTCCTACAAATAAAGTGAGGACTCTATAAGGGATTGGAAGAACACTAGTTTTGGTTTTGAAGCCTAAAAGAGGCAATCAAAAGCCTCTAGTTTTGTGGACATTGTTCTCATACTTCTAGAAGAGATCCACACTGCTTTTGATTCTAGATCAGTGAGACTCCGAGTTTCCTTTTTCCCCACCCTTCCACTACAAAGAGTTGTCCAACCTCTTCAAGACCCATGAAGTGCTATCATTCTAGACCCTATTACATAGACCACCAATTTAGCGGATGGATCAACTCCAAGAAATCCTAGAGTCGGACCCCCCCTGCAAAAAGTACTACTTGAGTGGTGAGTCCTCCATTCAGAGTTTCTTCCCCACGGCCTTGGGTGTTAGGAGAGATGGACACTCTTGCTTTAGTGCTCCTTTGAAGAACTTGAATCCAAGCCCCCTTGACCCTAGACATCCTTTAGATAACATCTTTCAGACGTTCATCAACCCCTTCACAATGATTGATGACTCTTCTAAGGAGATTGGTTCTCTGTCCCCTCACCTAGCTTTGGCATCTAGCTCCAACATGTCCTAACTTCCTCACTTTTGTATTGCACATTAATTTAGAGTTTTGAACATGTTTCATGTACCTTGTACCTATTCTTTTAGCTAGCTACTTAGAGCTATATCTGTTTTTGATAGTGTAGCTATAGGAGTTGTTTTCACACTCAGTCCCACTATGTATCTACAATTGATGTACTTATGTAGTCCTATTGACCAACTTATTGTGGTCATTCCTTCGATATTAATAAAATTATCTTGTCTTACCTATAGAAAATATTGTAATATAAAAGCTTTTTTAAATCCATAAAACATAAAAGAGTAAGTTAGCTCAATGCCTGTATAGAGATTAAGTTTCTTTACCTTTTCTGAGATATGTGAACCATTCCATGCTTGTCTAAAATCCATTTCCGTTATATCAGTTACTACATTTTAGAATTTGAAAGATGTTTAACGTGAATAGTAGAACACTGAAAATCCTAGTTAGAATCACGCCCCATAATTTGGGTGTTTTGTTACTGAATAATGGATTGTATATATAAGTACTTTCGAATCAATGTATCAGTCAGGAAGCCTTAAAACTTCATTTAAGCACCCCAATAAAATCCCGATAGTATGCATTGTGTAAATTAACAAACATCCAAAATTTCGAAAGGAATTAGAATAAAACGGTCTTTTCGCCCTCTCTTGAGATAAGATGCAACATGTTTTTTGATATAATGACAAAAACTAAAATAACCAACAGGATAGCATTCACACAATGCTTCCCCGAATTTATCAGACCCAATATATAAAATTCCACATTATATACATGGAATCAAAATGAATAAAGGAATGAAGAAGGTGACCTTTTGCTTTTCAATCTTTTTGACAACGACCTTATGAACAAGATATTTGAAGCAGAGAGCACAAATGCAAATACCATAAAGGTGATGTAAGGATAACCCAAAAAATTCATGTTGGGATGTTTCTAAAGAATATGGCAATCGGTGGTACTGGTGGGTATGGTAAGCTTATCTGCAGCAGAGGGAATACAAAGAGAAGCAGTAGTAATAATAACAACGAAACATTGAAATGCAATTAATTTAAGCAGAGGATGAACTACTAACCTAAATGAGAAGCAACACAGATCTGGATGCCAAATTCAGGAAAGGTTATTTTAAAAATCTGTGTCAGAAAGGGCATAGGGACGAATACCCTGCACTGTTGTAGATCAGCGGAAGGAAATGATGTTGTTGTAACGGAAAGAAGAAGACATATCATAATAAAAACTTGCAGAAGGTGTATCAAATACATATGCAACTTTAAATTGGAGCCGTGAAGATGTACTTTTAACAGAATGAACAAGCATAATGAAATATGTCGGTGATGCTCCTGGGACTTACTTTTAGTTATTTGGAAAGTTGTGGGAGGAGATGTCTTCTACAGAAGAAGAAACTCCAGTACTCTAGAGGACTCCAACACTCAAACATGAACCAGGAAACGACAGAGGCGGGACGCGGACGATCACAGGGAGTTCAGGTGGAGGAGGGACGCGAAGGTGGTGAATTGATGGCAGGGATGGGTGGGTAGGTGGTGAAGGGATGGAAGGGATGTATGGGATGGCATGTAGGCATGTATGGGATGGCATGTATGGATGGGTAGCTGGCCGGAGGGAGGAGGTGATCGGCGATGGGATTTGGAGGTGATCGACGACGAGAGTCGGACGAGAGTCAGGATGCCGTGAAAGGACTGTCGGCAAAGGTCCATTTCGTTTGGACCTTAGCGTACACCGTTGTGATTGATGTGAACCTCACGATGGT
>SNQJ01S0142026.1:24751-38705 GCA_010110895.2 Picea sitchensis
TTTTGTTTTAAATATATTACTTATGTTGGCTATATTCCCAGGTTATTTATGCTCTTAGATCCTTAAGGAGGCGGAATACATACCAGGTAAACATGGTGCCACCATGGCATTACCTTGTTTCACAGTCTTGTGGGATTGAGAGTTCAAGCTCTTTTGAACAGGCTGCTTCTGTCTCCTTGGATAGAGGTTTGAATGTTGCAGTGATTGTTACTAATGCAAAAAGAAAGGAAAGAGTGATGGTAGATATTGCTCTGCAGGTATTACATCTACACCTTTTCTTAGTATATTTTCTTTCTTGCAAGTCCAGACTCTTGAGTGCATGATAGGATAACTGTATCTCAATTTCAGGTTATGTCATCTCTGAGGGAAGATGAAGATGTAGTTGTGAAGCTTTGAGTAGCGTTAGATTCTGTAACCAGTTTTCATGCAGGGTTTTCCTCTGCCAGAATGAAGGTTATGTCAGGCTCTTCTCAATCAGATTCAATGAAAGATACTGGGCAGAAAGCATTGAATTTTCACAAGAGTTTGTCTGTCCCTTTTGGACATGAACTGGCAGATTATGCTT
Organism: Picea sitchensis; assembly: GCA_010110895.2. NCBI lineage: Eukaryota > Viridiplantae > Streptophyta > Pinopsida > Pinales > Pinaceae > Picea > Picea sitchensis. The sequence continues at coordinate 25,317 of SNQJ01S0142026.1, forward strand.
ATGATGGGAAAAATGAACTTTCGTCTGATAGAAAGGAAGGTTTTTTACTAGGAGAGCTCACTGCTTCATGTCTTGCTACTCTAATTTTGATTCAAGTAGTTATTACTTTAAAATTAACTGAGATATTATATTTATTCAGTGAGGTGTGGACATTGAGCTTATAAGTTTACTGACAAATAGACACTAAACTAATGAATTACCTGTTGTGTGTTCCATAGACCTGTTCGGATAGACAGTTTCCACCGTTTGAAGTTGAAAATGTGTTGGATGAGGAAGTTAGAAGCTTGCAACCCTGTTCAACTAAAAATCTTATTGTCTACAGCGAAATTCAGCAATGCATGGGTATTGTTAAAAATCAAATTTTGACACTGTTACCAACTAAGCCTAACATTTCTGTTTCAAGAGATGTCTCTGCGGAGATATAAGCCATATATGCTACTTTCCATTTGTTGCAAGTGGAGGGTTGCACTAGACTATAACAAAGAATGTTATCATGTCAATGAATTGGATTGAAGTCACAGTGGTAGCAGCAAAAGATGCATCAATATGTGCAAATTTTGGCCTTTTTCATGATGGCCCTCAATGATGTGTCTTAAACCTTTTAATATCTAATTATTGGAAATTGGTGTCTTGTATTATGTATGCAAGGTTTTGTAACATTAAAATGCATTCGGTTTTGACAATTTTGTATGGACACACCGCTTTTTACTAAAACCATTACAGGCTCCTGTACTAGTAATTGTTTCTACCATATCAGACATGTCCTTGTTGTCGTGCAAGTGAAATTCATGGTTCAAAATACTAGTAGCCAATATCCATCCATCTATGTTTTTAGTCTCACATTGCAGTAGCAGAACCTTTGCTCGCTATTGATTTTGTCATTACTTTATGTTATGCAACTTAATTTTGTCAAACAAGTGTGGTATACTTTTGTATCCAATGACTAATCAGCATAGAAAAAAACATTTCAGCCCCTGCTTCCTACATTCATGTGTACTTATATTATATCTTAGTTTCAGTTTTATTTTCAACACTCTCTTTGGAGTTGAATGCATAGAGTTCTATCTTGTGACATTAGATTTGGTGTAGATTTCTCTGCATCTGCCATTTATCATATTTACCTTCATAATTCTCTACTTCAAATGGCAGACTACAAGTTCGATGGCACACACACACTTGCAATAATGAAGAGATAATCATTGAAAGATAACTCATGATTACAGAGTGAGAATATCCTGTAACAAAGTCATACCTTCTTCAGATTAACACCAAAGCATTGATAATTATTTTATTGTCATCTTTTATTATTCCATCTGGCGGAATGTACATTGAATAATTTTGACATGCTTGAGCACTGCTCATTTTGAGACATTTGAAAATGACATTCTAATATATTTTCTTTATAACATTGGTTTTACTTATTTGATGCATTCCTCAATTGTCGTACATGCAAATGAGGGATTTTTTGAAGAAGAAGAATTTCATCCCCAAAACCATCTAGAAAAGTGTGCCCTTCCTCAAGGATCACTTTGACATCCTCAACGCATTTGTAGAACAAAAAACTATATTCCATGGAATCGCCCATTCCACATTATTTACAAATGTTGCAACAATGAATCATACAAAACAGACAACAATTGCCCACAATTGGAGACCAAGCCAAGTCAAATTTACTATGAATGAAAATCAAAGGCTGCAGAGTATCCTAGTCGTTCAATTTCCCAGTTTCTTCGAGGTGCAACCTTGTCATTTATAGGTACATATTTCTGCACATATCCAAACTAAAAATGTTTTTAATCCTCATCACCAGGATATACGAATATATAACTAAATGATGAGCAGTCAAGAAGTTCGAATCCATTAATGATAACATATTATTTTGGATTCCAATCCCTGCCCGTATTCTTTTCTAGACATTGCAAACATCAAAGCTAGAATCACTTCCATAAGATTCTCCCTACCTCCATCCTGGCTATAAGTTCTTTTGTTGTTGGAGCATACACAACAATATGCCGTGCAGAAGACTTTATAAATCCTTCTTCAACACCCTTATCAAATAAGGCAAGCAAGCAATTGTAATAACCATCAACATTAAGTAGACCCACCTGCATTTTCAGTAAGATATAAGTGATCAACGCTTTCAACAATTGGCAGTGCTTTTGAACATCAAAGGTAAGGGCACTGAATGAGCTCTAAAACAATTCAACATTAAACAGTGGATATATATTGACTTATCATGAATGCTTAGTTGTGACCATGTGATCATCTCTAGTAGCTCTTCCATTGTTCCATAACCACCTTCAATCAGCCAAATTATCTGCATACTGTCTCTCACCAACCTCTAATAGATGCATATTTACCTTTAGCATAGATTCATCTTAATCTATGTTCTATTAAGCATATAGAGATAAACTTAACAAACAAAAACAGGTTCAAATTTCTAGTTTCTTAGAAGATCCCGGGATATGATGGATCTATGCTAGTTTATTTTTTAAATTTTTTTACATGATGGTAATTAACAAATGGCCCGAGCTTTTTTTAAACATTGGCTGTTGGACCTTCACTTTTTATTTTCATTTTAGTTTATTAGGGTTACCCAACACCATGGCACATTCGCTGGGCTATAAAGTGGACCTAGCTATAAAGTGGACGGTGCCAAGAGAAGTTTTTCCCAACCACAATAAGCCACTAAAGAAGTGAATGCCTCGGTCTCCATAAGGAACAATATTCTTTTGAATGAAAAGGCTTGTTTGTAGAAATGGAGAAGTTTAGTATCTTGGTGATTATTGTAAGCATATAGCTCATATTAAGCCCATTACAATTTCTATTGTTGAAGAACACACTACGAGGCCATCCTACAGACTTGGGGTTTAATTGATGGAAGTCATTATCTTCAGTAAACCTCACTATCATCAGTTTATTTATTAAACATAAAACTTTTATAGGTTGTGGGCCATGCTAAGATTTAAATTTTTTATCATGAATGCAGACTAACAGCTTCATAAATTAAAAAAATGTTTATTTAATGTGGATCTTCTCATAACATTATGATGCTCACCAAAGATTCCAATATAATAAGAAACATTACCACTAAGCATTAACCTTGAAGAGAAGGAGGCATTTTTCAAGTTCTTTACAAGAATAGTTTTATCTTATAGATTAATGAATGGCCTTGGAACCTTTTATTACACAATCTCTTCAGTCCAATTTCATGTATATCTTTCTAGCTCGAAAGATAAATATTAGACGCAAGAGAATGGGCTTAACTTAATATGTAAGAAAGCTAGGTAAACTAAAAGAACAATTTCTGGTTTATGTTAATGAAACGTAGTTCTTGTTCCCATATCTAATGACTTAAAATCAGAATCATTTACCAAGTTCTTTTATTTAAAGTAGAGCTAAGAAAAGAAATAAGGTAAGTTGTATTTTCAGTCTTGTTTGAGTTGGTGATATTTGATATATTATATTTGGTATATCTTCATGCACAATCAACCCCCTCAAAGCACATAATAAGTTGCATTTCCATATTTGAGCCCTTACCTTGCTGGTTTGACAAAAGTTAACACAGGATCTTAATTTATGGTTGCAGATCAGCAATGTCGAAAGTCAGGTTTGTAATACTTCATTGCATAAATTAGATATCTAATATCTGATTTGGCAAACGCATCCCCATGAATCAGTATACATTGATTCTGAAGTGAGACAAGTAGTGTTGGGGACAGCCTCATCATTCCTTCTTGTCCCCTTGAGGCAAACTTAATTTTGTCAAACAAGTGTGGTATACTTTTGTATCCAATGACTGATCAACACAGAAAAAAAAATTTCAGCCCCTGCTTCCTACATTCGTGTGTACTTATATTATATCTTAGTTTCATTTTTATTTTCAACACTCTCTTTGGAGTTGAATGCATAGAGTTCTATCTTGTGACATTAGATTAGATTTGGTGTCGATTGCTTTTCATCTGCCATTTATCATATTTACCTTCATAATTCTCTACTTTAGACAGTTATGTTATCTTATTTTGCAACCCTGTAAAAAGTAAGACACTATTTTATACTAAGCAGAAATTCTGAAACATGATCATTTTAGCCAATTTCAAACCCTCCATGTATTTCATATGTTATCAGGACCTTGTAGTTTTGTTGAAATGAAATCTAGAAAAAACATGTATATCTTATCAGGGGTTACACTCATAGGAGTTGCCACAATGCCCACAACAAGATGAAAATCCAGTCACTATGGAAGGATACAGAATACTGGTAGCAAATAAAACTTAAACATCTATCCATATCAAATAAAACATATTGCGTTTGAACCTAAACAGTTCAATTATCATGTAAAGCATGAAGGGATTTTTCAATTGATCTGATTGAGAAAGGAGGAAAAGGATGAAACCAAGGAGAGGGATACCGAAATCTATAGTTAAAGAGAGAAGTTCTCCTATATTTGTCCTTTAAGAAAAATCAAACGAGATTTAGTAAGTACTCAGCACCAAAGAACTCATATCGGAGAACACAAAGTCATGATCCGGGTTATTTGGTTATTTCATCGGTAATGTACAACCAAATGGCAGTATTGTCAATATAAATTTTTCCCCATTAGAGAACTCTTTCATGCTCTTCTATTAGATTAAAGAGTCTCATAGTCTATACATCATGTAAACCAAAATTTAAATATCTTGGACAGTGAATAGTCCTCCACAAAGATCTCTTTTTATCACATTATGAAAACGAGATTAGCTTTGCCAAAACAACCTCATTAGAGGCCATGACAAAAATTTTAGCATCGATATCAGCTGGTTTCTTCCCTATAAAGGTTCTTCAAGGCATTCCATAGAAAGTGGCCCATTGCACACAAACAATGGCCACCGATTAAAATCTTTTGTGCCTTCACATGAATCAATTTGCAAAAAGCCTCATGGATCCATCACCAATCCTGTGCTTTCAGACATGGACTGAGAATGGTTGTGTTCTTCATATGTCACAATCAGCATGGATGGATCATCCAAAGAGCGTTCCACATGCTTTCTTCAGGCAACCCCTTATGCTATTGCACTTGTAGTACCCTCTGTAAAAAAGAAAAGATGGAAATATCAGCTTGTGTAGAAGTTGGATATGATCTTTAACCCTGAGACTTCACCTCTACTTTCTAATCAAAATAGACTCTATATGTTATATTTTTACACCAATGAATCTAATGTCCTCCCAAATTCCCCTCCCATTGAATAAAAATCAAACACCAAGGATCATATCTTGACCCTTGGTTGATTTAGGGAATAAAATATATATAGCCGAGGGTATCATCGATTGAGGAAAATGAAAATTTAGGACGAAATACTTTCTGAGAATGTTTTGCATCATCTCGAAATGTCAGACCTTGTACCATTGGTACAGGGAGCATACCTTAGACGTGGTGAGCCCTTTATAGGTTTCTGCCCATTTTTTGTCCATGAGTATTCATCTGCTGGAATATCGGCCATGTTGGCACTGATTGCTAGCACTTTGATGGTTCTTTTCACAGATTTCTGTAAAACAAAATAAGAATAATGTTGTCAGATGATTTTGGTTCATCCATTACAAAACAAATTACCAATATATGTTCACATAAAATATAAATACTAACTTGGATTCATACAAAATTTTGAATCAGAGCATAAAATTACTAATATGGATTCAAGGGGCATAAAATTCTACATGACTCGAGGGAGCCTAAAACAAATAAAAATCCTCAAGGTGACCAAGGGAGAAAAAATGGAAACCTCAATTGCATTTAGATCAGAAATATGTCGATATGGATTAAAAAATCCTTTTATAAAAACAATATTCAAGAACCAAAGCTAAAAATCATATCTCTGACTGTGTGGACCTCCCAAGCCACAGCGAGTACATGGGTGCCTAACAAGCATGGAGTACCATTTAAGCCCTGACCTTTATTGGATCAAAATCAATATCAAGATGGTTTCTAGCAATAAGAAAATTCCAAGATTGGAAAAAACTAATAGAAGTAAATCCTTTAATGACCTCCAAGACACCCCTGCAGCAATAAGAAATCTTCAATCAAGGCCCAGACAACCTCAGAAGCTCTCTTAAGTGTTCAATGTCGAAATTCCTCTTTTTCATCAACCCGCTTTGCCCAGTTCTGAAGCAATGTTAAAGTTTTTACTTTTCTTTGCACTCTTAAATTCTGATTTTGCAGAGTGGATTACAATAATAACAACACTATGTTCCCATTGCACCTTGAATCATTGTTTAGATAGAACATTAGGAACTTGGAAGCCTTGAAAATGTTTGATTTTAATTTTCTAAATGAAGGGATGAAATTACCAAGACACAAACAAATGGTAAAGTTGTCCGAGGAGCATTTGGATAAAGTCCTCATGTTTCTGAAAACATGTTGTCAATGAGTCTGAGTGACACTGCAGTTTGCATTATTTGAATGAAAGATTTCCCTTTCCTTGCATATGATGCCTTCTGGAGTAAAGACTGACAATGTATGCTATTTTTAATCCTTTATTTTTTTTATTTGCATTTATGATTACTTGATTCAGTAACAACAATTTGCTAGGTTTTCAATAAAATTATTGCATTTTGTACTGTTGGTTTTGATATTCTGCGTTGTCTTAGGATATGATTTATTCCTTGGTAAATATTTCTGGTTTGTTAATCAATTATGGTAGGAGAAAGATGCGCTTATAACCATATTTAGCAAGACAGAATGCCCAACGAATATTTTTTCTGCTAACTACATTGATTTTTTGTCACTTTAAATCCTGCTCTTACATCTTAGTTATATGCTTCTCGTATGAATGGCAACAATCTCCCCAAAAACTAGCCAAATTGATGAAGTTGTGAAAGTTCCAAAGTTTTCCTCATGTGAAATTGTTTAAAGATGACAAATGGACTTCCGGGAAATGAACATAGGTATGAAAAAAATTCAAGAGGGTTGGAAATTTTTTCTAAAAGTTGGCTTCCAGATGCGAGATGAGGTCAAGGCCATTGTCTGTTTTTGTCATGGATATGGAGATACTTGCACCTTTTTCTTTGAAGGTAACATTCATATTCTTGGAAGTTATGAAGAATTTTGATTTTTTCATTTTAATGTGTTAGTGAGGTTGGTTATTATTGTAATTATGTTAATCCAGGGAGTTTATGGTGTTCATACTTGAGATGTTACAAAACTTGCAGGAGTTGCTAAGAAACTTGCAGCATCTGGATATGGTGTGTTTGCAATGGATTATATGGGATTGGGCCTTTCAGAAGGCCTTCATTGTTATATCCCATGTTTTGATAGACTTGTTGATGATGTCATTGAACATTACTCCAAAATTAAAGGTGTGTAGTCTATGCTTTCGGATCTTGTACTGACTTCCACTTTTTCATCCTCTCTTCTCTTTGAACAACTTTTGTGGCAATATTAAAAGAGGCATGCTCCTTTTTGTATGTTTAAACATGTGAGATTTACTTTTCAGTTTTCAGTTAGAGTCATATTTTTGTCTGAGAAACAAAACCAGTTTACTTTAGATTAAGCATCTTCATCTCATCTTCCCAATCTGGGATTGATGAAGAAATGTTTGACTCACTGCATCCACTATTTTCAACACAGTTTGATAATACACCCAATAGCTTTTGATCTTGCAACCTGCATGTAGCACAAGAAACATAAACTGATTGACAATTATTGGTGATTACAGAATATTTGGCAATTGTATATTCTGATGTGTGATAAGGTATGTGAGATTACAGCATATTTCCCATAGGCTAGGTTTTGTTGGAAACAAAAATCTTATTTGGAGCAAACAAATACCAAGAGTTGATGTACAATTGATCTTTATAAATTATCCTTTAGTTAAAGACAGGAAACAAAAATCTTATTTGGAGCAAACAAATACCAAGAGCTGATGTACAATTGATCTTTATAAATTATCCTTTAGTTAAAGACATTAAAATAGTTGTTCATGATATTAGGTCCTGTTGACATAGGAAAAATGCAATATTCACAGTGATCATGAAAAAAATATGGAAACAGTTCACAACAAAAGCATCATAAACACCAGACCTCCTTCTCCTCCAAAATGTCTCTAAGGGCCTCTTGCTATTCAGATTTCAGAAATAGTTCAGAAATTTACAAAAAGTAAGAGCCCTTTCAAAATGGTTTCTCTTTGTCATATATAGTTGAGTTTGCAACTGTTTCTTGGGACTTCTTGAATTCCCATTGACAGTTACAACTCTTGGTTTTCCCTATTTTTTTCTTTTCCCACTTTCCAAAAAATACTTTACAACCTGGAATAAATTTTATGATTGCTCCTTATCTTTGTCCCTAGTGTTAGCTGCCCACACTTCATGATAGGTGGAAATCAATATCACCCTACAAAATTGAAAATTTATTCTCCTCCCTAGCCTTGATTTTGTAGATAGACAGTCCAAATCTTATGATAAGAGAAGATCATTTCAATTCTCCTAAAAGGAAAACTTTCTAATGAAATTGAATAATCGGTTGTTTTCTGAATTACAGTCTTCATGTCTCTTTTCAAAGTAGCAAAGTAAGAACTTATCATATAATGTTCTCTTGTTGGCTCAACAATATGTTCTTTTAAAGTTCCTTGGGTTATTCTTTGAGTTATGCTTATGGATATTTCCCTAGCATTCATAGCCTCTTCTAATTCTGCAAAGACTTGCTCTGTTGGCCTTGGATTTCCCAAATCTCTGATTTTGGGCAACCTGTATTTTTCAATCAATTTATCTGCCAACAAGTAAAGTCGCTTGAAGGTGCTAATGGAGTATTCTATGTCTTGCTCCAACTTAATTCCAGTGCTTTGGGCCCTTGCAATGGCTGTATAGTTCATTCGATGTTCCTCTTTGATCATCCTTGGGACTTCTGGAGGTGCATCTGGATGTTCTTGAGGCCACCTATTTAGATCATCAATGGCGATGCGCACTTATGTTAGCTCGATGTTCTTCTTCTTAACTTGATCAGATAATGACAAAATTCGAGCAGTTATGTCTTGGAATTCCTGTAGACAAGGATATACTTTCTTTGCCATATCACATAATTCTTTGTGTAATTAATTAGCACATGCTTTGTGCTCCGTGACACTGTTCCTTTCCTATTTATAACATTTATTTTCTTCCTCCAGTGCCGCGTTTCGAGCCTTGTATTTTTCTATTTCTTTGGCATAGTCTATGATATTTTTCTCTACGGCCATTGTAAATGCTACAATAGCGGAGGCCATAGCTATAGGATCCTCGCTAGTGTCTAGGACTATTGTTCTTTCTATGGTTTCTGTAACTGGTTGAATACTTGAAACGGTAAATGTTCTTACAGTTCGTTGTACAATCTTTCCGTGGGCCCTATCAAATATGAAAGAGTATAGGTTTGCCACTCTGCTAGCTTTGAAGGACGTTAACACCCCCAACCATAGTTCTCCCATAGGGAAATGGCCTCCAGTCAATGGTATGTTAAAAGCCTCAGGTAGGTCGGTATCCATGGGATCAATGTCATTGATTTCCTCTTGTGCTTTCTTTTCCTCCTCTTTCTTTTTCCTTTCTTCTTCTTCTTGTTTGAACTTTGATTCTTGTTCTGCTCGGAGTCTCCTTTTCTCTTGTTCCTCTTCTCTCTTCCTCTTTTTCTCTGCTTCTGCTATTGCAATTTCTTCTTCTGTTTCTTCCTTATGCCGAAGTGCTTCAGCCTCCTTCTCCAACCTTTCTTTTTCAGTTGCTGCTTTAGCTGCAACTTCTTTTTTAGATTTCTTATGATGAAGTGCTTCATGCTCCTTCTCCAACCTTTCTTTTTCTGCTACTGCTTTAGCTACAACTTCTTCTTCATCTTTGTTTTTCCGGAGTGCTTCATGATCCTTCTCCAATCTTTCTTTTTCTGTTGTTTCTTTAGCTGCACCTTCTTCTTCATCTTTTTCCTTGGCTTCTGCTTCTTTAGATTCCTTTTCTTGCTTGACCTTTGAGTTTTCTTTAGTCGTAGAGATGCCTCCCCTTCTTAAGATAACCTCATCATAATTATGTGCCTTTTTGTATATATCCTCATCTCTCCATGTTTTAGATTCATAAGGCCACTTATGCTTGCAAAGTTTACAGTGTTGGTTGACAGCCTTCTGGGGATCATATCTATGGAATATTCCTTCCCCGAAATGGAATGTTGCCAAAGCCTCTACCTCAGCATGTGCCTCCTTTGAGTTCTTGAAACTGTAGGATCCCACATAGAATGGTAGTGGTGGCCACGACAGTTTCTTATATTTTGAAAGGGATGCCCCAACCCCATGTACAAGGATGTGGTATGCTAGCTCCTGCAACACCAGTTTGTCAGGCACAAATTTGTGAAGTATGTGTGGAGGTTTGGTTGATCCGTAGATCCTGATATAAGTCTCATTCTCAAGTACAAACCAATCGCTAATTTCGCTGATAGCTTCCATTGCTTTCTCTGACATGCATGGTGCGTGGACGCAGATTAACAATTGGAACAACGAAATTAAGAAGTGGTCGCAAATCTTTTGATAGTGCACTCGATATTTATGCCCCCACAAGTCCTGACAATAGACATGAATAGGGAGGTCACTCTTTTTCCATCTCCAACCCATTCTTGGGTAAGCATGTGCTTGGCAGACCATATCCAATAGGTAGGATGACATGTGGAAATGCAGATGCTTCTCCGACACTGCATGTTTTACTACTGATATGGACTTTTCAAGATTGGTTGAGAGGATAGTCGCCCAGTTAATATATGACCAGTAGTTGTGATAGTGTGTAGCAAGGGAACCCAAGATTCCTTGAATGTTGAAATGTCTGCTTCTCCATAAAGCCTGCACATAAGGGCTACAACATATCTGTAAGGGGCTCTGAGCATTTTCGTGGGATAATCTCCGGATCTTGATCTAAAACTTACACTTGGAACCCACCAATTTTTAATTGTTTCTCTGCAATCTAGAGGACATTTCAACATCCATTCATCTGTGAGTTGAATCTCTTCAGTAGGAAGCTTATAGAATGCATGTATAGTTGAGGCCTGGAACGATGCAATATCTTTCCCTTCGGTATCTTTTATCAGCCTATTGTCAATGTCAGTTTGATAGATGATCCAAGAAATAGCCTCTGCACACGGGAACACTTCGAGATATGCAGCTATCTGATAAAGTCGAGACCTTTTTAGAGCGTGGTAGACACCCAAATCTTGATCATCATTTGATAGCTCGGGATAAGAATCTCGATGGAACATCAGGTAAATTTCTCCCCGTTGATATGCCATGCCGTTTTCCACAATGCAAGCAGTGTCATTGTAAATGGGGCCTTCCCCTCCTTTGTCTGACCTAGCTTCAATAATGGTCTCTTTGCCACGCCTCCTCTTGTAATGTTCCATAGATGTTCATGCGATTCACTCGCAACAAGCTAGGATGTTAGTATGCTTAATATATTCACATTTAAGTTGAAGTAAAATCTAAATCAATTGATCTTAATTGATTCAGTGCAATTCAATTATGCCTTGTATTTATTTGCAACAATGGTCAAGTTAGAACAATAGACTAATTTATTGAGCTTCGAAACTGTGGTACCATTTCCCATCCAAGCATACATTTATTCTTGTAGAAGACCTCAGATTAATGTACGTTTCAAAAACTGTGCCTTATGTCTTGAATGAGCATTACAGTTCAAAGTGCAAGAGAAGCTCTTATAGAACATTCGAGTTGTTCATGAATGTTAGCTTGTAGCACTTCTCACTTCAACATTTACTAGAAAATATGGAAGCATACTCCAATGTTTCCTTAGCCTCAAAACAAGGACTCCATATGAGGACCCATACAAAAAGGATTAGAGGGGATTTCACCTCAAAACATACAAGATTAGACATTTAGTGCATTCCATGTAAAGCATTCTAGATTCACCGTCTCAAATTATTCCTCACTTTGTCACAACTTTATCATAATATACTAACCATTATTCAATCTAGCTATAACTATAAATACAATATTTTATCATTGCACACGAGTTATTGGCTTTCGTAGAAGCTTCAAAATAGGTATGTAATCTTCAAAAGTTAGCCTGCCTCTTATATCTCATATTATTGAGATCATTATAGGGGGGAGTTGTTATTAGCTTTCTTATCCATGATACCACTGCAAATTTATTGTATTGGAGTTGATCGAAGGATGATCTAATCCTTGGGTAAGGCCGAACCTCAACTCTGTTGTACAAGCACTAATTATCTATTATAAACTCAGATTTCTATCCAGCATGGTCTTAGCAAGTCATTCACAAATGACAAATAATTGTCTATAAAAGGAAGTTATTCTAGTATGTACTGAACAGTGAGATGAGTATGAGTATGTATGTACTGACATAATACTCATCTCACTGTTCAGTACATGAGAAGTTCCTGCATCTTAAATGTAATGATGCAATTTTGGTCAAATTCCATTGTAGCGTCAAATAAATTACACTATAGTATCCAAACTTTGGTTACATCAAATACGCCTGGCATAGTAGGAGAACTAGAATGGAATCATATATGTCTATGTTCTAGGGTTGAAGCCACAACTGCGGAATGTTGCACATCTATAATCATCATAACACTACAAGTCAAAAATGAGGATGGGTACTAAAAAAATCCTAAACAAATAAATCTTCTCACTCAATCCAACTTACGAGGGACAATAGGAGATGCATTGTTATGAGCTTGCCAAGTTTTTATCTTTTCAATATTTGTATTATCCGATTTTTTCCCAAGATCAAGCCAAACTCTTACTCTTGGACAAGATCAAGCCTTCTTTCACTATATGTATTGGAAAGTTTCCTTTGATTTAATTGAATATCAAGGAAACTACTTTTAAAAATAAATTGCGAAAAAAAACATTTATTCAACAACAAAGCCATATTAGACTGGGGGGGAATGATTATCCATGTCGTATATAGATATTTCAAATTCCTATTCAGAAAATGATTAGCTATGGAGTAATTTTAATTTTATACAGAGATTTCAATTCCCTATTCAGAACCCTCCTTGTTAGGTTCAACATTGACCTTCCCAATTAAGATGGAAAGGAAGGCATTCCTTAGATTCACCTTGTTTAGACCATGCTATGCTAAAGCAGGGAGAATATTTTTTAGACGAGCTCAATGGCGGAGGTGATCGACGATGGGAGCCGACAAAGGTCCATTTCGTTTGAACCTTAGCCTACGCCAAAATCTTAAGGTGATTGTTACAAGAGAAACTGATCACACAAAATCATATCGAGTAAGCAACAATTGCCATGGCTGCAAATGAAGGAATAAGTTCCTTTGAGAGTGAAGTTGCAAATTTTCAACCCTAGTCGTTTAGGCAATGAAGCAAGGGAAATAGGGTCGAATTGGCAAAGTGATATTTGTTAGGTCGAAGTTAGTAGTGGTTCC
>SNQJ01S0142027.1:0-13472 GCA_010110895.2 Picea sitchensis
AGAAGGTCATAAAAATCAAATATGACACATACCATGATACCTCGGACCAATTACCTCATGGAGCAAGATTCCTCTCCGATGCAAGCCCAAGCCGGTGGTGATGGAAACTGCTACTGCTGACAGGACAAATTTGACGAAGAAGAAGAAAGATGGGCCCTCCAGGGCCATGCTCAAGTCAACCCTGCTCTCGGTACTCCATGTCTAGGACCATGTGGGCCTCGAGACATGATCTCCTAGTTATCCCTAGATATCGGGGATAACAGGGCCCACACTATCTTCGAACAGTCTAACCGTTGGAAGATAGATTGGGAGGATTTGCTCAGTTACAGTTGCAGTTGCAGCCAATTTTTGTTGCAACAACGAAACCCTAACCCTCTTGTTGAGGCACCTTAAGTGAAGAGATTGACCTAATTTTTGGATAGCCTAGTGCACCCTAGCCTAGTGCACCACCTGGTATTCGCAGCAAGCCAAGATGTTAAGTTTGAGTTTTTGGTCAAAGTCAAAGGTTGACCAAGTCAAAGCAGTTATGACTTGTTCTATGAAGTCAAAAAACAAGTTAGAAGGGGCTTCTAACTTCAGAGTGTGGAAGACAAGGATTGACCTCATCCTTACCAAGAATAAGGTGTTGGACATCGTGAAAGGGAAGATAATGGAACCACAGTTCGAAGAAGGAAAAGAGAAGGAACCTCAGAACGTTGCATTTATGGAGAAGTTCAAAGATAATGACATCAATGCCATGAGTATCATAGTGGATTCTATAAAAGACCACTTAATACTCTACATCTCCCATCTTGACTCATCTAAGAAGAGATGTATGATGCCCTAACAAACCTCTTCTCAGTTAGAAACATTGGACAGGTAATGAGTCTGAAGAATGAGCTTCGTGACATGAAAATGAATGATGATGACAACATAACATCATACTTTGTGACAATCTCTCAGTTAAGAGATCAACTACAAGATATTGAAGAGATCATTTCAGAGAAGGAACTAGTAAATATAGTACTCAATGGTCTTCCCAAGACATGGGATGCATTTGTCGCAAGCATGAACACAAGGAAGGAGTATCCTACATTTGAAGAACTTTTGACTTGTTGTGCACAAGAAGAATCAAGGATTAGTGCAAAATAGAAACCCCAAAAAAAAATACGATGATCAAGCCTTCACAGGAAGGTTCAAGAATTTCAAGAATAAAAGGAAGTTTGGCTCAAGGAAGAAGCCAAATCAAGAGAAAAATATGTCAAAAATACAATGCTTCAACTGTTCAAAATACGATCACTACAAGAATCATTGTCCCGAGCTAAAGAAAAGGAAGGAAACACACGAAGCAACAATTGTCGAATAAAGGAAACCCCCAGAGAAGACCAAGCAGGAAAAAACAAACTTCTTCTTCTAAGACGAGGTAACAATATTCTTCATAGTTCTTGTGCATACCATGTTTACATAGTCTTTGTACATATCTTGCATATCTATTTCCTAGAAGATAAGATGTTCAAAGAGAAGCAATACCTATGGAAGAATAACGAGATAAGGATTGATATCACGGTGACTCTAAGACAAGCAATACACATGGAAAGATGAAGTACATCGACAATCCTTGGTAACAATTCATGTGGAAGCTATTACAACTGCCGAAATCAGAATCAAACTCGAAGAAACCTAGAAGAAGTAAAAACCGAAAGAAGTCAACAATCAAAAGGAAAAGACTTGCGACACTTTGCAGAACGCAATAAGGATGCAGAGAGAAGCGTGGACTCCCTTAGATGGAGGGAGACGATTATATAATTCCAAAAGAAGAGCATGCATTCATGCATGAAGCAAGGATTAGGAGGGAGCTAATCCTAGATAATATGATCCATTGAAGATTATGAAGTATCTATCCATGTTCCCATCAATGGTAGCAACCATGAAAAGCAACGCGTGTTCAGTTTGACTTTAGAAGAAGTCTTCTTCGAAAAGAAGCCTTAAAGTATCACTGATTGTCCATCCACATCCATGATCCTATGATGAAAGGAAGAAAGTTGGAAACTTCAGGGCATAGAATCTATAGAAAACTCCATGGACCCAAAAGCTAAAGAGAAACATGAGGAAGAACATGAAGATTCCAAGAGAGAAAGAAAAGCCAGAACAACCAGTCATTATATCAAGAATCACAAGACTACCAGCATGGTTTGAACCCACTAGAAGCAATCAAGCAGAAGAAACAGAAGTTGAGATGAAGAACAATGTATGAAAGACTTATGAATAGAAGCATTGCGAGATTCAGAACTAGAGGTTCTCCCAAATGGAGGGAGAATACTATGATGATTGCTTGTTCCAGTAAACCAGACATACCTCTACATGAGCCATCATATCTTCTGCAATATCCATGGGTTGGAAATTACATCAGATGAATGTAAGGAATGTTCTCCTCAGAGTAATTGAACAAGAAGCTTATGTAGAGCAACCTCAAGGTTTTGAGGTATACCAGAAAGAGACTCTTGTATGTAGATGGAAGAAGATCTTATATGGATTCAAACAACTTGGTGCATAGCCTCCAATGCACAGCAGAAGCATGGTGAAAACTTTCTATAACATAGATATTGTATCAAAATGGTTACTCAGAAGTCTAGGATGATGGTTTGCTAATCCATGACAAACTCTCATGATGAAAGAAGAAGTGCCACTTGGATATGTTCCAGTTTGAGCCTTGCCACGATGTTATGAGCTAGCAGGAAACAAAAGAGTTGAATCCAACTATGATATACTATAATGATCAGAGCTATATGAAGCCTTCAGAGAAAACCAGTGTTCCAGAAAGACCGAAGTACATTGAAATTGAGCATTACATTCTCCGTGATGAAGTCCAGAAAAGAGAAGTGATTCTCCAATATCTATCTCCACATATGAGCAGATAGCGGACATTTTGGTAAAGCCTTTGTCCAAGATGAAAGAGTTTGCATACTCAAGAAACAAGTTGAAGCTCGTGGAGACGACTTCCTTATTAAAATGGAAGAGATGACTCCCAGGTTGGGAGGGAGCACTGATGTGCTATTGATTTATGCACAATCATTTTTCAAGTTCGAAAAATGGTCCAGGATGAACAGTTCCTTTCCAGTTCGGAAAGTGGTTTGAGATTTCTGACGAACATGCATTTTCCAGTTCGAAAAATGGTCCAAATCGAACAGTCATTTTCGTAATGAAAATGGTTCGATGGATTGTTGATGTACCATAGACAGTGATTCTCCTTTTGGCCAATGTGGGGGAATGATCTAGTACAGTCTCTCTTCTTGGTAGTCACTCTCAGTAGTGGTCAACAAGACTGGTGCGCCTCGCTGGACAGTCATTCTTTCGAAGCTCACAGTTGTGAGCAGTTTCGAAGAATCGTCTGTTTTGCAGGTTGGTGCAGGATAGACATTCCCTAGGGCAAATTCATTCTCTCTAGGTTGTACTTTGTTTAGTGCCGAAGGAATGGCCTAGATAGGTGAATGGTCCAGGTTTAGCAATCAGGGACAGGCATTCTCTAGGGCAGACTTATTCTCTCCAGGTTGCACTTTGTTTAGTGTCGGAGGAATGGCCCAGATAGGTGAATGGTCCAGGCTCAGAAATCACGACAATTATTCTTCTATTCTTGAGAAGAATAGTCCAGTAGTTCATGACTGATGTTTTACCTTCTGAGGGCAGATGCTCTTCCAAATCTCACAAATGTGAGTAGAAGAATGGCCCAAATGATTCAGTTTATATCATGACATTGTTTTTCTGTGCAGGTTGATATCAGATGATATGATTGCTATGGAGACTGTATGTCTCTAGACAATAGATGTATGCTACTATGGTGGATGTGTTCCACTGGTTGTGACTATGTGTCATTGATTAAGTAGTTGTGTGCCACTTCGTGTGGTAGTGTACCACTGGATTGTAGTTGTATACTACTATGGATAGACACAGTTATGTTCTATTGAATAACATTGTTTTGTTTGCCATGTAGACAATCAGTAGTGTTGAAAATGATTATCAGCTAGATGGATAGTCAGTGTGCTTGTGGATAGGCATTCTCCACGCAGAGAATGGTCCAGATAAAACAAATTGTTGGTGGACAGGTATTCTCTCTGTGGAGAATGGTCCAGGTTGACAGTTTGTTGACATGTCATGGATTAGTATTTTCCTAAGGCACAGTTTATGGCCTGACTAGGAAAATGGTTCAAGACCGATATTTTCTAAGGCATACAGGTTGAGACAAATCTCTATAACTTGATTAGAAAATAGTCCTAGATTGACATTCCCATAGGAATGGTCTCTGTTATCCATGGCATAGCCCCTTTTACATCTGTTGGGATAGTCATTCTTCTAGAACGTATGTCCATATTAGAAGAATGGTCCTTGTATCACTCCTTGGAGTGAGTGACCTATTCAGCATCATGTCTGATTACTCAAATGAAGTATGGTTTCGAGAGATGATGCAGATGATATTGTTAAATAACATTGATAGTGATAATGGTGCTCGCAATCTAATCATGAGATAGTCTATACGACTATGATGATGCTATTGGTTCAATGGTATGTTTGTGCTCAAGACCATTGCCTTCAATACCTCCCTAGCTACGAGGGAGTGTTGATATTAAGGTAGTTGCGGGAGGTATTTACCTCCACGTGTAACCCTGATGAGAATAGAATATTTCGAGAAGAAAGAAGAAACCCTAAATAGTTGGTTAATAACCCTAGAAGACAAGTTGGCTCAAGAGAATGATTTGTATTAAGTTATTAGCCTCCAAGAGAAGAAGTTGACCCAATTAAGTGACTTTGGGGACTATAAATAGAGGGTGTTTGAGATCATTTGTACTCACCTCTCATAACTGCATAAGGCAATGGTACGCAAGTTTGAAGAAGAGTTGTAGTTGCAGACGCTGCAACTGGAAGATTTCAGTTTTGACTTGGACTCTCTCTTGGTTATAGTTTGGACTTTATGCTTGGCCCCTTTTGGTTATTCTTGCTTGGTGCGTTATCCTTGGAGAGAGGTGCACCACCTTGTTTGGCTATTAAGCCTAGGGTTTGCTTCCGGAATAATTCTTTGTCAAGGTTAAGGTGCTCGGGGGTGGCTTCGGTCTATGGTTGGGTGACAATAATGCTATATTGTCTATGGTTAAACGAGCACATCCATTACCTTCTAACAATTATTAGGTTCCTTTTCAATTTACTAGATAACAATAACATACGTAGGATCACTGAGAGAAACACAATCACAAGATACACAACATTTATCCTGGGAAACCCTCATGGGGAAGAAAACCCAACAAAAACTTCATTAATATAGATAGCCAATACAATGCCAAGACAATAAACCAAAACGCTAGAGAATATCCAACACTGCGCAATGTGCCTCTCTCTTCCTTCTCCTAGCTGCAGCTACCAAACTTACACACTTGATGAGTGAATGGGTGAGTGTAATAATGAGGTGTTGGCTTCCTTTATTTACACTGGCTGGTAGGTGCTAGAAAGGTGTCTCTTCACTGGGCAGGGCCGACTTGTCTTCTTAGTGGTTAAAACCACTTTAATTAGCCCTGGGTCGAATTTTTAATTTGCATAATACAATCAGGGTTTGACCAATCCGCAAAAGGGGATTTGGTCAATTACAATGCCCGACATGATCAATCCACAAAAGGGGATTGATCTAATGAATAATGACTCAATAAATAAATAGAATACTCTTTGCGTTTACAATATTTCAACACATAATATTGTCTTCTGGAAGCCAGCTGATGTGGTGGATTCCATCTAGAAATATGTGACCATATGTGGTGGTGAGAGGGGTTTTCATCTATGCAAAAGGGTATTGTTGGTCATGTAGTCTATCGTCACTCCATATCTGCAACCTGAGGACCTCAAGACATAATCGCCTTAGTTATCCACAAAATGGGGATAAAAGTTCCTACTACCCCTGAGATGAAGTCACCAATAACAGGTCTTCGATATGATGTTGATGTTGCCTCCCTACCTACACTTGGCCTTGCTACAACCAGGGAATTTTTATTTGTTGTAGGTGGATTTCAGACTAGTTTTCCAGAAGAGCAACCTACTATTGATTGTGTTGAACAAATTGATTAGTTTCATGTTCCTCACATGCCAGAATATGAGCATGTTGGCATTATCATTGACATGTCAGAGTGTTCTACTCATGTAAGTGAACCTGGCCCTGAGCCCACTTCCTTTGATCAACAAGCACAAAAATATGTGCCCTATCAGCATCCTCACCATAAAAATCGAAGGAATGACAATCATGCTTTCAGATCTTTGCATAAGAGATGTAAAAGACAAAATTATGGACTAGTGTCAAATACCAGGATAGATTGTGGTTGGATTGATGGATGGTTGTGGAATCATTTGACCAGATGTTTGAGAACTTTGTATGTTGTGTATCATCGGTTGTATAGTCGTGCAACATTCCTCTTACTTATTGATGATTTCCTTGGAAGTGGCCAGTCGAGGATCGACCTTGACATGACAATCGACTGAGTTTCCACTGGATTGTATGTCGACTAGAATTTTCGAAGAGAACTATTGTTGCTAATTATCGATCCCTCAAAGGGGGGAATACTTGAAGTTGTTAATATGTGAACCCAACTGATGTCTTCTTGTTGACTTGATTGTTTCTTGTTGAACTATTGCTTATGTTGGATACAGAGACTGTCTAGATTGATAAACATTGATTATTTTGCATTGTTGGTGATAGTGTTCAGAGTTCTTTAGGAGTTTTGTTTTACCGTATTTGAGTAGTTCTTGCAGTCATAACAAATCAAGGGACATACAATTGGGAGTAATATATGTCTCATCTAGACATTAAGTGGTTAAGGAGAAGCACAAGTTTAGTGGGAGCACCCATTTTCCATTGATGTCAAAGGGGGGGGAGGGGTTCTTTCTATGCTTGGTGGACTATGTGTTTCGTTGCAGGATTGTCATCAATAACAAAGGGGAAGATTGTTGGAATTATTGTTATTGATGTCAAAGGATTAATGCTGTCATTAATGCCATATTAGAGTTTTACAAATATACACGACATTTTCAAGATCGATTTATATATAGGTTTAGAAGTATATTAAAAAGGGGGTGCACGTGAAAAAAGTAAAAAGTGAAATGGTGGTTTCAAACCCATGGATTTGGAAATCCATGGTATTTTCCCCTGTTTTTTCCCATGGTATTTGGAAAAGTGAAATAAATAAAAAAAGGAAATAATTACTTAATGGGTGTCATGTCTTTCTGAATTAACATGTCCCTTCATGGAGGGTTATGATAAAGTATTGAGAGAAAGTATGTGGGTGAAAAGTGTAATAACATTTGAAGAAGTGGATGAGCAAAGATTGAATATCATTCCAAAAGGAAAGTGTTGCAAAATCAATTTCAAATCGGTTTGGCATTTTCGTTATAAATTATTTTCTAGGACGTTTCAGACCATGAAATTTTGAGGAGACGAAAGCAAAATCTTTGGATACATGTGGTTAAAATTTCAAATTTTGGTTCGCTATACTTTCTGAGATATTCCATGTGGAAGTTAGGGTTCCTGAATGCTCTTGAAATCAGTTTCAAACAGGTCAGTTTGGCATTTTCTCTATAACTTATTTTCTGGGATGTTTCAGACCATGAAATTTTGAGGAGATGGAGGCACAATCTTTGGGTACATATTAAAATTTTAGATGTTGGTTCACTATACTTTCTAAGATATGCCTTATGGAAGTTAGGGTTTCTGAATAGTCCTGAAATTAGTTTCAAACAGGTCAGTTTGGCATTTTCGCTATAACTTCTTTTCTGGGCCTTTTCAGGCTAAAATTTTCAAGGATCTGAGGAGACATACAAAAATACCTCAAGTAAAAATTGCATACTTTGGTTTGCTATACATTCTGAGATATACCCTGTGGAATTTAGGGTTTTTGAATGGTCCTAAAATGAATTTCAAACATGTCAACTTGCCATTTTCTCTATAACTTTTTTTCTGAGACTTTTAAGACTGAAATTTTCAGGTATCTGAGGAGACATACCAAAGTACCTTAGGTAAAAAAATTTAAATCAAATTTGCAAAATTGGATAAATGACATGTTATACAAGTTTGTTCTTGGGAAGAGGCCAAAAACAAGAAGTTTTGGGAAAGTTACCATAAATTTCATTTGGAAATTCAAATTTTGGTCAGACCTGGTGAACGCAGAAGTAGCAAGTAGACTCGGTGAAGGTAATGTGAATGTTATCATCTTTTGAAGAAGTTATATGTACTAAAGAATAAATTGTAACTTGAAAGTTGGTGTCGCTCAAACAAAGAGAATGGTTGTCTCTTGGTAAGTTGGTGTGTAGCAGTGGGGATTGGTGTCTCTAGCAGATTAGTGTCTACGAAGATCTATAAAAGTAGGTTGGTGTCTACCAAGGTTTGTACCAAGGTTTGTACCAGTGGAGATTGGTGTCTCCAATAGGTTGGTGCCTACAAATATTTGTAACAGTAGGTTCGTTCCTACAAAGAATTATAAAGAGAAGTTTTGTGGTCTTCTCCCGAAAGGGTTTCCATGTAAATCTTGTGTTCAATGTTCTATAGTTAATAGATCTCACATGTGATTGTTTTCATATGGTTGATGGATGTTTGAAAAAAGTAAAAAAATTGTCTTGAACTGATTCACCCCCCCACCCTCTTAGTATAAGTGTGTGCTCAACATAGTTTACTCGTGGATAGGCTCACTCTGCTTAGATACTCCCTAAACACCCCTAGCCATCTCCTATCAAACAAGCAAGACCTAGAAAATATTATTAGGGGGGACATTTACATATAGTACATTCAAGTCACTTTGGTGGATCCACCTCGTGGGCTCAAGCCCAAGATGGCATTCTATGCAAATCATTTCATAGAGATGAGAGATGGCCTCATTGTCAAACTAGCTTATACTCTTCACCACTAGATGCACACCCTCAGGGTCCCTCTTGGCTAGTTTCGAGTTGGTTCTCATTGGATTCAAGTGGAAGTCAATCACTATATATCACAGGTGGACAAGACTTGTCAATTCTACCACCTAAATAAACTAAGATGGAGGAGGATTTCATTTTCCAATGCCCCGTCTATTATGATATTTGTTATCGATACAATTTCCTTTCCAGGGAGTCACAAAAATCCTCCATCTTCTATCGATATCTAGCACAATGGTGCTTGGATTTATACATGAGAAGAGGTAAGTAGAGAGCAGTTTCACCACCTTAGTTTCCAGATCCATGAGATCTCAGGTATAGCCCCACCCTCCACTCATGAGACCTTTGTGACATTGTCGATTCTAGGCCAAAGAGAGTTCATTCGCTCACAACAAATACCCTTTGTCCCATTCCTCTAGATCTCAGCAAAGAGCAACATCTTCCAAGTAGCACATTATATCGAGATCGTCCAATTCATCAAGATAGTCTGCCATCAGGATTTCTTCACTTCGATCTTGGATGGTAGGAGAGATCCAGCTATTGTCAATATAGATTTGGAGGTTCACAACTCCTCATCAGTAAGTGATGGTTGCTCCAAGTCTTGAGAAAATAATCCAAGCGCCTCCAGTCAAAACATTTCTCTAGGGTTCCTGACAGGTATCCTCTCTCTTATGAGACTCACAACTTTATATCTTCTTTTATATTTCTTTGATGATAGACTGTAGAGTCTATATGTTTGACCTCATATGATAGATATGTTTTTCTTTAGGAGCTACAGAAAGTCTCAGACTCCCACTATTTATAGTTTCTAGGGGACCTAGCAATCTCTTTGACTATGGTCACTTGTTGGACATTAATAAAATTATTTCATCCTATCTTATGCCTTGAATGATTATATGGAACACTTTCTTAGGAGGCTGGAGATCTATGTAGCTTAGTGGCTTCTTCATGAGACACACACATAGAGGTTGGTCGCTTGATTGAGAGGCCAACACACCTTGGAGGAGTGTTGGGCATATTGGAGAAGGGTATTGAGACCTAAATGGCATGGGGATACTTGGTTGCTTGCATGGAGGCTTGTACTTGACTCGAAAATGTTTAGGTTGAGGAGTGATAATGTAGGTGTGGTGGACCCAAAGGTACACATTACTTCATAGGGAACGTTGGAGCATGAGGCCATTGGAGGAGCGTTAAATACATCTCTTAGATCACTCTACCTTGGACCCTTGCTTGTTTCTAAGTATTCGTTGTTGTAATTTAATATTTCAGATTCAACCTTAAGGCTAAAAGTTCATAGGAAATAGATCCAAAAAACCTCAAGGTTGAAGTGAAATTTCTGAATTTGCAATTGATTTTCAAAATATGCTTGAGAAGTATGCTCTAAGGGCTAAAACATTGTTCCATTGAAGCACACTTGATCGATACTTATTTTCTTGAGCTTCCCTATGAATTGGGTTGAAAAGAAATGAAGTATACATCCTTGTAATTTATAATTCAGATGCACCCCTAAGGCTGAAAATTCACAGAAAATAGATCTAGGAAACCTCAAGGTTGAGGTAAAAATCTCTGAATTTGCATTAATTGCATAGTAATCAAAAATTTCTATAAATCTAAATATTCCATGTGTATTTGAATTTTGAAACATGAGGCAAACCCCTCAAGCATTGCGAGAGAAATTCAAGATGCATGAAACTAAAAGAGTTTAAGTGTTTAAATTTGTATCTTGAAGGAGACGGCATTACAAAGGATGAATTTAAAGAATACAAGTTATACCAAACCCTGCAAGCAACATCAAATCAGAACCCTTGGCCTTGAGTGTGCATGATAATGCATCCCCAAATCCTAGTAACTCATCAAAGAAGTTATTAAGTTATTGAAGTTTGTACATGGTACTGGTTTTAAAACCCTTAATTTAATTGAAGAAATTTCAAATGGTCCAATTAATTCTACATCCAATTTACAAAGGGGTTATAATATGATTACTTCAATGAGAACCAGTTTTAGTCAATCTCACTAATTTTCAACCCATTCTTCTTTTTAAATGATCAAGTTCCATGGGTAAAGTTATTTTGAACCTTCAATGGATACAAACATTCAAACACATGAAATGGTTGCATCATTGATTAGAAAAGTAGCTCAAAAAACGATTTATGAAATTGGAGAAGATATTGACATGCAGTTTGATGCTCTGCCTGTCGAAAAATCTATATATATATCACACCAACTGCCAGCCACAAGCCAAGTCAAAGCCCTTGAGAAAACTTAAAACATTCATGGAGCAAGGGGATAATTGTGCGGAAATTTTACAACCTTTATTAGAGGAATCTTTGAGCTTAGTAGAAGTTTGTTTGGCCAACTTGAGGGGTAAAACATGTGTAAATTTTAGAAAGATGAAATTCATAATTATTTCTACCAAAAATGCATGTCAAGAAGAATTCTTCAGAGCTCAATTCAATCATTTCGCTTGAAAAGAATTACTGCAACAAGTTTAATAAGGTCAAGTGAAGGTTGATTCAACTGATGATGTGTTGAATTTTAATGCTTAGCTCATGCACATGTGGTTTATTTCAATTTAGCATGTACTTGAACCATAAACATTGCAGCAATACCATACACAAGTGTTGCAATAACCAAGATCACAAGAAGAATAACCATGCACAAGAACACAAGAGTTTATCTTGGGAAAACCTTTCTCAATCAAGGGAAAAACCCAGCAATCCTTTGCTATAGAGTCAAGAGAAGATCCCCCACACACCAAACCCTAGAGCACACAAGAGGGTGCTTCCTTGACCTAGAAACTTGCGCCTAAGAGAGATGTGCACTTCAGCCATACAAGTGTTGCTGAAATTATGAGATGACAAGTGAGTGAGTGAGATCCAAAATGGGGATCTCCTCCTATTTATACAAGACCTGACACACCAATAGGTGTGTCTATTGGAACAATAGGGCTGCCTCTTTCACTGAATAATATAATTACTCATTACACTATTAATTATATGTTACATGGTGGGGCCAACTTGTACCCTTTACAATACAAATTAGGGTTACAACAAATCTTACTCTCATACAATATAGCAAGGATTCACACATCCTCTAGTGCTTAGCCACTAGGGACACGTCCACCTGTGCTCACCCACAGGGATGTCACTCTCAACATATTAACACAACTGAGTCCATAGGAGTACCATCTGGAGAATCATCTCAAGCCGACTCAGCTAAGTCCATAGGAGTACAAGGCAGGAGACCATCTCAAGCCGACTTAACTCAGTCTAGAGGAGTACAAGGCAGGAGACCACACGTCATCACAACTCAGTCCAAAGTTTGGCATACACCCATCACATGGGCACACCCAACACATGGGCTCTCTCATACAAATCGTCTCAACTAAGTCCAGAGGAGAATGACCTGGAGAATGTCACACGATGTTGCAATCATCAACACTCCCTCTCAGCTAGGGAGGCATTCTCCACCAGGCCAATTCTCTCACGGAAGTACTCGAACTTCGTCCTAGAAAGTGGTTTGGTGAATACATCTGCAACCTGCTCGTGTGTAGAAAGGTATTGCACATGTATTGCTTTCATTTGCACCATATCTTTGATATAATGGTATTTGATCTCAATGTGTTTCGATTTATCGTGAAACACAGGATTCTCGGAGAGCTTCACACAGCTCTGGTTATCGCAATGCATAACAGTAAAATCCATCTCACGACCAAATAAATCTGCAAGGAGCTTTCGAAGCCACACTGCTTCGCAGGCTACCACACACAATGCAATATACTCTGCTTCTGTGGTACTCAAATCCACAGAGCTTTGTTTCCTGTTGCACAAGGAAACCATGGCAGATCCCAAAGTGAAATAACAATCAAATGCACTCTTCCGGTCCACTGTGCTCCCTGCCCAATCTGCATCGGCATATCCCTGCAATCTCATCTCTACACCGGAGGCATATCTCAGGTCATAATCAATTGTGTCGTTGTTAAGAACCAAATATCAAGATAGCATAGAAAAACCTCAAAATAAGTACTCAACGCCTTGAAAAAGAGATAATTTCAGATAATAAGCCTCTTCGAGGGGGAAACCTCCTTATACACCACATAAATTTCCAAATACAAGATGATTCCAAATGAAATGGTCTCCTTGGTATATATAGAAGACTAAGAGGTACAATTACAACTAATGGACCCAAGCCGACAAAAATAAAATAACATTACTAATGTAATATGCCCCAATTAAGGGGTAATGTGCCACTATTTAGGGCTTAACATGCCCCTCCCCTTCAGACAAGTGTTGTCCACAATGCTTGAGTAATTCTGGATGCTTCTGTATAAAAGACTCATCTTTCCAAGTGGAATCTTCAGCAGGTAGTTTCATCCACTTAATGAGATACTCTGAAATGGATCTATTCCTCAACTGGCGAATTTTTGCATTAGTGATAGCTGTTAAATTTACATGCAGCAGCAAGAGCCATTCTCTTGGAGGATGGCCAAGACCCTAGATGTGCTCTAGGGCCCCTGGATGTGTTCCAGGGAATCCTTGCATAGTGCTTGGATTGATCCTTGG